>JAZGTI010020895.1:0-10406 GCA_036877585.1 Botia kubotai | reverse complement strand
GAGGCGAGGCGGCACGGCGCGGTGCACACTTGAGAACATCGGGGAGACACAAACAAACAAACTGAAGCAGGTAATCAATAGCACATGGAGATGAGTCTGACACTATTATAGTGTCCTTGATTGATAACAGGTGCAGATGATTAGTACTCCAGCGATTGTGATCGCTGAATGTGGGTGGAGCCTGGTGCTTCCATGACACTTATAAGTGTGTTGGAATCTTAATAAAAAAAAATGTATCTGCTAATTTCTAAATACCTTATAGTAAGGTATAGTCTTGTACAGCAGATGTCTGACTGTGGCAAACGGTGTGGTGTTTTCACCACAGCCTAAAGTGCAAAGGAAATGCCCACTTAGACATGAAGAGCTGTCTAACTGACATGTAAAACAATTAATCACAGGTCAATTTTACATGCCATTTTTGGTGGGGTTATGATAGTTATATCAAAGAGCGTTGACAGACATACATTTTGTTTAAACTGTGTGAGTGGAAAATATGTAAAAAATCTATAGTACTTAAAAAGTACTTTAAAAATAGCTATAATGCTTCAGAAAAGTAATTTGAATCTGGACCCTTTTTTCAAAGCTCTAATGTTTTATAGTTAAGGGTTCCACCCCTTACTGGTGATAGAGCAACCTTCCAGGCAAACAGCAATGCTTCCTCTTGTGTTACAATAACAGAGAGTTGCTGATTAAGATGGGTTTTGCTGAGGAGTGATAGCAGACAACCAGTGTTAGTACAGCAGGAAACTCTGCCTGTTTCCTCCCTGGAGTCTTAGAAACAGAGTGAAAACAAAGCGATTGATTTGTGTATGGATTAGATCATCTTATGTAGGGCTCATTTTACACCTAAACAGAATGTAAGTCTTTTTTCAACTTTTCTATTAAGGTGCTATGCGAAAAACCTTTGTGAAAGCGTTGTGATATTGAGGGACAATATGATTGGACTAGACTTTTACATTTTTTTGAAGTGGCACTTGATCATGCTAAATTCAAACCTGCAATGCTACGATGTTCTAGTGGTTGCATGGCATATGACATGGGCCCCTTCATGTAAGTCTTTGTATGTTTTTGGCACCTTTTTGGCTGCCAAACATTGTGAGTCTGATCACTTAGAAAAGTTTAACACATTTCTGTTCATCAACCCGCATGATTTAAGTCATCATTCATGTTTGTAGCACAAACAGTGCAGGCTGAAGCTTGACCCCTAACGTTAAGTATGATCAATACTAAAACGATACTGCCTTAGCAAACACCACTAATTAGTTACCCAGTGTAGAACATACTACAAAAGCTCCAAATCTTTGCTAATGGCACAGAACTCTTTGGTAAGCAACATTCTCTCTGAAAGGTTTCTCCATGTGAAAAATTCTCCATGTGGCCAAAACAAACAGAAGTACTGTTACCAAACAACAGTGTTAGAGCAGATCAAGCAGACCTGTTCTACAGCCCAGGCGTTTGTTCTCAGAGACCTCTGCTTGCTGTTAGGACAGATGAGCATTAAAACTCCCTAAATTCCAACAAGTGCTACTGACAGGGCTTTTCTGCCTGCCCTGTCTAATGGGCATGGTACCCGGGGCAAGTCGACAGGACAGGGAGCCCCGCATGCCGGAATTTGTCATTTGTGAGATTTAATTTGTCCAAGAATGAGCTGGAGTCAGAGGTCAGTCGGTGGGAGAGCCGACCTGCTGGCAGGTTGAACGCTCACAGGGGATAATGAGAGCGGAACACTATGCTGGCCGGAATCAATAACGCCGGTTGCCGGGACTCACATTTTTACCTTTATTCAGCACCAGGCCGGTGGAGGAATCTGTTCACTGAATGTCATGTAAACGCTCTTGCAGCGCAATCTAGCACACTTTGGCACTTTCTGCATGCATGGCAGCTCACACTGCAGCTCACACTGCAGCAGGCGTAATTGATTTTGCAGTTCTTTCCAGTCGGGTTGCAGTATTGTAACCGAGTATGAGCAGGGTCCCCCTATTATGTTCTTCATTTTCCACTGTCCACTCGCTATTTCTATTTAATTCTATTTTTTGGCTACTCACCATCACTAACTGGCAGACAGCATGTGTGCCAGGAACATTGCTGAGATATACTTATCAGACATACTGCAAAACATATGCATTCTGCAAAAGATTTATGGGTGAATCTCACAAAAGCCTTTAAAGCCCTTAAAGCATTATTTCAGGTCACTTTAATTCTTAGAAATCAAAAGAAAAATCTATAAATATTTTTTATATATATAAAATATATATAACAATTTATATATAAAGTGTACCCAAAAGTGAGCAAACCTGACAAACCTGAGCAAAACCTCCTTTTAGGGATGTCCTCATTTGTAAAAATGTAAAAAGTAATAAGTAAATCAGGGGTCACCAACACGGTGCCCGCAGGCACCAGGTCGCCCCCAAGGACCACATGAGTTGCCCGCAGGCCTGTTCTAAAAATAGCACAACTCACTAGTGAGCTGCGTCTAAAATTTAATTTTATTCTGTTGCTGTTCTTTTTTTAATCACACTTGCATTTATATAGATATAAAAATGACAATATCTTAAAAATATGTTTATTATACATGAAGTTTAGGTGAACTCTGACCTACTCTAGTTCAAAGGTCAGTATTGTGCGCGTGAAAAAACTTCAGTGCTCGTGAAGAGTAAGCTAGCGAGCGCAGCGAAGATGGGCGCTGAATGCAGTTTCTTACCACAAAAACATGCCAGAAAAAAGAAAGAAAACATATCACTTTCACAACAAATGGGAGGAGGAGTTCTTTTTCACCACTGTGAAATTAACCTGTGTGTGTCTCATTTGCAGGGCGACTGTGGCGATGGCAAAGCGTCACAATGTGGAGAGACACTTCACTATGTGTCACAAAAGCTACCATGCTAACTACCCACCGGGAAACGCACTACGGGCTGAGATTAATAGAAATAAAGTGCTGAATATCGATATCTGTTTCCCACCTTGTTGTCATTGTTGATAATTATTGTGAGAAATCATTAACGTGATCAGTGTCTTCACATAGATTAGTATCATTAATCATTATTAATAATGTATAACTAAAGGCAAACTGAGCAAATTTGTTATTTTCAGGAAAGCCCTTCGTATGACTCAGTACCCATGAAGTAGCTCTCAGTTTCAAAAAGGTGACCCCTAAAGTAAATGAATTTTTTTAATAGAAACAATGCTGAAATTTTTCTGTTAGGGTTAGAATGTGGGTTAGGGTTAGTTATATTGTTGCTATATACTAGCTGTGAATAAAAACAATATAACAATATAGAAAATCCCCATTTAGTTAGATAAGTAAACAAGTGTATATGTGTGTGTGTATAAATCTGCTCCAGTAGAATGTTTGTGATATTGTTTAGCCTAAAGAGATCTGGCTAAAATTTTTACTGAGGAAGTGCATTAGGACCTAGAGGAAGCCCATTCCAGTATCCGCCCTCTATCTGCTGCACATGGAAGGGGAAAAAGAAATGCTAATGTAAACAGAAGCACAGCCATAAACTGTCTGATTGGATCTCACACAATGTAGAGAGTGTTTACCTTTTCACCCATGTGTGTTGATTGATTTTTATTTGCTTTAATGACATCATTCGTTTTGTCCTGTCACTATCATGGTCTAAAACAAGTGTTTTTCAATCAGACAATCAGTGAGCAAAGCAAAGACCTAAAAACAGAAAGAAAAGCTAAAAGTCCATCTGGACTTCTAGAGGTCTTACTGTTGGTAGTGTGCTGCAGGCTTACTTCTCAGCAGGTAGAATTCAACCATGCCAACAATGTGTGCCACAATTGTCAGAAGGGTAAAAACATCATCCCAAGTTACTGGGTAAGAGCTGAACTTCTGTCAGTTTTTTGGAAACCCTGGTAATAACCTTAGTGTTGCTAGAAGAAAAGCAGTTTGGCTCTGCCAATAATTTTAACAAACAAAATAAACCATGAAATCTTTTATTAGATCAATATTATCATTTTCTGTCTTCTGATGCACATGACATTTCAATGCTCAGTGTGATTTGTCCTATTAGAACCCTCAAACTATGATTTCAAGCCGTCACAATAAAATGTGCTGTCAAGGTTTCTTACTGATGGTCTACAGGTGGATTGTAACTAAAATGCTGAATGCATACAAATGCATACAAATTATGAATGAGTTTAAGATCTCACTGTGCTTATTCTGAAGCTAAATTTGCAGAAAATATTTAAACAGAGTGAAACTGTGAGAGTGTGAGAGTACTATACTCTTAATTGTATGTACAGAAATGTATGAATTTCAAATAGCACATGACCTAATTATTCTAGAAAGATGTAACGTCAGAGGCAGATTCCTAGAAAGCAGATTCCATTAGATTAGGAACAGCTAAAAGGCTAAACTGATCATTTAAATTATTTTCTCAAACAAAGGCACACCAAATAGTGCTTTGGGTCTATCGCTATGTTACTGAGACCTCAACATGGTTTTCTCAATCAGAGGAGATTATTAGTCAGGAACAAGACGGTTTCCTTGGAATCTGTGCCCATTTCCTATTTGACAGTGCAAAGAATGAGCTTTTCCTTACTGTGATCAGTTCCCCTCATATCCTGAGACCACCCTTTCCATTCAGACCTGTTACTGACTTAACTGTTTCAGCACCCACAAATGACTTCATGAAAAGCAAGCAGCTTACAAACGATAATAATCCTAATTATAATTCTTTCAGTTCATCAAAATAGTCAATTCAATCATTAAAAATGATATGACTGGGGCCGTTGATTAATAAAAAATGAAGTACATATGTTGATAAATTAATCAGATTAAGTGCATATATAATGATATAATTATTTACTTACATCCATTTCTAATTCAAAAATATTATTGTGGCCGATGAGAGCACTTAATAGTGATTACAAATAGTGTCGATATATCGTTATATATCTTATTGAACATAAGTCCATCACAGTCCTGAAATTGATTTAGCAAGATATATGGGACATTTTTGCACTTTTCTTAGCAACTTGCAACACAGTCTTTGCATCGTAAGGTACCATGGCCCTAAAGTTTAAATTAGTTCATTTTTAACAAAATGTTTGTCAAAATGTGTTCTTTGCTCTGTTAAGCTGTATATAAGCACAGAAACCATATCTTGTCTGAATAACTCCTCACTCATTCTGTGCTGCCTCTGATCAAAATTTAAGTGCAGTTTAATGTGTTGCCAGGGCTGTGCTGACTGTGGACAAAAGCAAAAAATCCTTTTAATTTGCATTAATAAATATGCAAATTGTATATGCTTTTTTATAGTTGATTGTGATAAATTAATGTGTAAATGTGTAAATTAACACTAATTAACTGCTATTGGGAAAAAAGTACAAAGAAGTTTTGTGAGTAATTGGCAAAGTGGGGCATGTTGGGGGGAACATCTTTTGGAATATGTCCCACACTCTGGTCAGTTTGATCAAGCCAGCTCGTTGAGTTTATAAAGTGGAAGTTTAATGAAGTAGCCAGCAAGGGAATACTGGGGACAGTTCTCTGTGCACAGATGGCTCTTTGTAACTCCTGACACCTGCCAGCTGCCTGCTCTTCAAAATGACGGTGCTGAGGGGGAGAGGGGACACCCTCTCCTCTAAGCTGCCTACAGTGGCTGAGGTTGACCCCCTAACCCCTGGTGTCAGACAGGGCCAGCGAATGTTTTCTCTTCTCCCAGTGGGTCTTCAGCTCTTTTCTATGGCCTATCACAATCCATGCAGTGGTCTGCAGTCTGCCTGTTTTGGCAGCCCTATGTAAATGTGCCAGGGATTAGATGCCCCATATTTCTGAGTTCAGTATGAACTTCATTTGTTAAAGGTAATATTAATAACAAGCACACTATAAAACATTTAATTTAATATTATAAAATGGATGTGTTAATAATAGGTCTATCTAATAGTAGGTCTAGATAGGTACATTTTCATGAATTGGAAAGGAATTTGAGTAAACAGACAGCCTGCTCAAAGTAAAACAGTATGTTTTAGCCTGGCTGTTGTGTCTGACACCTGTGATAAAGACAGATGAAATGCCTCTTGCAAGTTAAATTGGGTAATTGCACTAAATGGTACTAAATGTTTTTTGTGGCAAGTGTTTGGTTCTTGTTTTAAGATATTTTCTGAGGTTAGCAATGGTGAGTAGCCACAATTTTTAGAAGGTGCCGATCTTCAGCAAAATGTATGTTTTATTCTAATTACTGGAAGGATAAAATTCTTATAAATAAACAGAAATCCTGATTATCGCAGAATGATATCACAATTCTTGCAAAGGCCATAGGACAAATTCACATATTAATTGGACAGTGCTTGAAATACAACATAAACTTTGCTTTCATTTTTTCAGAATGACTTTAAACTAAACGTTTGTTTTTACCTATGAAATCCCCTGCTGCTGAAAAAATGACATTAAGTATTTGTGTTTTTAAAAAAATGCTTTCCAGATTACTCTTGTTTTCTTAGAATTAATGAAAGTGTAAGCTAAACATGCGTTTACCACTGTTTAATGTAAACGTATATTTATACATTTGCTTTTATCTAAACAAACTTTCGATGTAAACAGCCATACAATATATTTGTATTGTTTCATGTGTTCTCTGGGATATGAACCCATGACCTAGTTGGGATGAACAGTTTCAACACATCTTCACTTCAAAAAACAGATGTGATATTTAAAATGTGGAAAATTTATTTATCAAAAGTGTTTTAAGATCACATACAAGGATTTTTGAATCCTTATAATATGAAGTAAACAAAACAATGAAAAATCTTGGAAAGTTCTTTCACTGAGATGTCATTTTGTGATGCTTCAAATTGTTCAAATGATGTCTTTATTTTTAACTTTATTTTCAAAGATGTCTTTTGAGAGCTATGTTAAATATTAAAGTGTGATTCTTGGAAAATCTGGCAATTACATACTCGACTGAATAATGATTAACAATATTTGGGTTGCATATTTTAGACAAGAGGATCTTTTTGCCCCAACTCTACAAAAACAGTTCAAATTACACCTATTGACACATCAGAAAGGGTGAGATCCTGTAGGATGGGTAAGATCTGGAGTCTGTAAATACTGCCTACTTAAATTACGTCTTCACTAGAGAAAGGGCTGGGAGGTGAATTCAGACCAACAGCTGTCATGCCCGAGCAAAGGGAAACAGTAAAACAGGGGGTACAGGAGTAAGATTACCTCATTAAAAGCCCTTTAATGCAACAGAAGTTTGAAAACAGACAATGATGGCAGAGTTCTCCCAAACAGAATTCACATCTTCACATGTGAGTCATTTGAAATAACAGAAACAATAAAATATATAGTTTCCTGTAGTTATATTTTCTGGAAAAAAGGCTTATATATTAAATAACCTTACTCCTGTTGGTAATGCCTGTTTATGGATATTTACAAATCTAAAAACAACCCCACAACAAACAACACTCTTTGTTAAAAACAAAAACTCTTTTGTGATTGTGATTTAAATGACTGTAAATTCTAATTGGATAAACCATGCTCGAAGCAGTTTTAAAATAAGCAATATTCGCACACCTGTATATCTACCACAGTATAAACAATATACCATTTCTGTTACGGTGAAGGCTCCAGTCTCCTCTACGCCGTGCCACCAGAGGGAACCCTCTTCAGAATACTGATCAGATTCCTGGCGAACTACATTTCCCATAATACCTGCCACTGATCATTTCCTGTTTGCCACCTGTTCCTCATCACCGCTGCCTTTATAACTGTACATTTAACACTATCCACTGCAAAGTCTTGATTTGCCACTTGCGGCAATTCTAAGCGGGTTTCCCTGTTGTTTCCCTGCTGGGTTTTTTGTGTATGATCTGGACTGTTTACTGTTTATCGATTGTTCTCTGCCTGCCCTTGATTTGGATTGTTTACCAGTGTTGATTGTTTGCTGCCTGTCTTGACCTTGGATTGTGTTTTGGATTCTGATTGTTTGCTGCCTGCCCCGACTTCTGCCTGCGTTACGATTACCTTGCCTGTTGACCATTCTAATAAAGAAGCTGCATATGGATCATAACTCGTCTGACTCTTTGTTACAATTTCTACCCTCACACCACTTAGACCTAAATCCATGCATATCTGTAATTAGAAGCTCTTTGCTCTGAACAATCTCTCAGCCCCAAAAATGTTATCTTTAGAGCTCAATCAATAACCGTGCTTTTTTAGATGACCACAGCCCCCATTGTTACAAGATAAATATTACAATGTGACGGATGAATGGATGAGACTGTCAGACTCTTTGGCTTTTCTCAAAAAGGGGAACATTCCATCATAGGGCTTCTATAATACTGCGGTGTATGGCCTGGGCCAGCTGGTGGGCTGCGTCCTCTTCTGCAGATCCCATCATATTCTCACTGTGAGTCAGTGTAAATGAGTTCTCCAAGAGGTCAAAGGTAATGCTCCTCCTCCCATCCAGAACAACATTCTCTTAAAACAGGAAGGGAGGGCATTGTGCATATGTTGTGCTCACTCATAAGGGCACAGAATCGTCAGGCTGTGACACAGTTAGGAACTGTGCGGTGTATGAATCTATACCTTTTGGAGAAGCTAAAATGTGCTAGATTATGATCTCATGAGCTTTGTGTGTCCTAGGAAAGTGTGTCCTTATTTGTAGGGTGGGTGGTGTTAGAATGAGCATCTGTAGCCACTTTACCAAGATGAAGTTTAGCACCTGCAGGTCCTTGCTTGGCCTCAAACAACAGCTGGTGTTTATCTTCTGCCGGATGCTGTTGTGAAGCATGCATCCAGTGTACAACTGTTGCATCACTCTTTACTTACCCCAACTGCTCTCTTGGGGCTCTTCTCTTTATGCTTTTGTGAGTTTGTAAGTTGTTATATAGTGAAAAGGGTTGGGGCCAGTGCTGATGACTAGAGAGCAGGGTTTCATAATGCAGATATGTGCATTAGCGGACTTATAATTTAATTGGTAAAAATTGAGTGATGCTTGAATGCCAAATAACACAAATGCAACTTTGGGGATTATGTGACTAAAGAAATTTGAAAATAAATTAAACTATCTTATATTCAAGCATATTCAATGTAGTAACCCTTTGCCTAGAATTTACAAAAATGTTTTCTTGATATTTATCACCCAGTTTCTTGAGGAATCATCATGAGAAGCTTTTTAATGAGTTTTTAAGGAGTTCCCCTATATCTGCTCTTATTGGCTGCTTTATTATTTGATCCAAATCATCTGTTTACAAAACATTTTAATTAATAACAGAAATTGTCTATAATAAAATGTCTCAATTTAGATAAGAAATATTTTAGTCAAGTACGTACACATGCACATACAAATGAAATATTTCTATCCACATATACACTGTCATGGCCAAAAATATCAGCACCCTTACAATTCTGTCAGAAAATGCAACCCTTCTCTCAGAAACTTGTTGCCGTTGCAAATGTTTTGGTACTCGCATGTTTATTTTTTTGTTTGCATTGGAACAACTTTGGGGGGGGGGTGGGGTGGACAGATCTGCTGTCAAATCTGCTAATCCACACAGAACCCAAAAAAATGCAAAATTATTGGCATTCTTAACTTAATATTTGGTAACACCCCCAAAAAGTAACTGAAATCAATCACTTCCTGGAACTATGAATGAATTTCTTACTCCTCTCTACTGGAATTTTGGACTACTTTTGCAAACTGCTTCAGGTCATTCATTGCTGGCCATTTCAGAACTCTCCAGCGCTTTGTTTGTAAGCATTTACAAATGACCCACAATTCGGGTCATTGTCCTGCTGGAAGACCCATGACCTCTGGTGAACATGCAGCTTTCTGACACTGGCCACTATGTTACGTCCCAAAATTCTTTGGTAATCATCAGATTTTATGATACCATTCACACAGTAAAGGAATCCAGTGCCAGAAGCAGCAAAGCATTTCCAAATCTTTGAACCTCCACCATGTTTGACTGTAGGGACTGTGTTCTTTTCTTTGAAGACCTCATTTCTTTTTCTGTAAATAGTGCCATGATGTGCTTTACCAAAAAGCTCTACTTTTGTCTCATCGGTCCACAGTACATTCTCCGAGAGAAGGATTGTGGTTTTCTCACATAAGTTTTGGCAAACTCCAGTCTTGCTTTTTTTATGCCTTTGTTTCAGCAGTGGTGTCCTCCTGGGTCTTCTACCATAGCATCCCTTTTCATTCAGATGGTGACGGATAGTGCGAGCTGACACTGTTGTACCCTGTGTCTGCAGATCAGCTTGAATTTGTTTGGAAGTTAATCGGGGTTCTTTATCCACTATTCGAACAATCCTTTGTTGTAATTTTTCATTAATTTTGCTCTTCTGTCCACAGGTTAGCTACAGTGCCATGGGCTGTAAACCTCTTGATGATATTGCGCACAGTGGACACAGGAACATTAAGATCTCTGGAGATGGACTTGTAGCC
>JAZGTI010020894.1:0-10407 GCA_036877585.1 Botia kubotai | reverse complement strand
AAATATTCATTCTGTTGCTGGTTCACAACATTTTTTAAATGTATTCTTTTAGGTGCAAACTTTACACAGATCCATTTCCTGTTGAACACGGCACTGAATCGCACATCAGTTACCCTTATAATCTGATTAAGGATATCAACAGCAAGTATGGGGTGTTAAAAGGTAAAAACAAGGTATGTGCGTTTTTGTCATTATTAGTAATGAGTCAGCTCAAATCTGTTGTCACCTCTGCTATATATGCTCTTAGAAAAGTGCTGAGACTCGATATCTGATCTGCGTTCCATTTGAAGCCTCTAAAGTCTATCAAAAACTCACCTCACCAAATTATCTTTATCCAAATTATCAAATTAACACATTTTCTGAAAAAAACTGTTATTTTTGACTACCAATGGGTCTGTGAGGAATGTACATTTAGTATGTGCAAGTACTGTATGCATTCTTACACATACCTCACAGAACCAATAGCAGAGCCTCATTTAGCTCTGATGTCTGTTATGTCACGCCTCAATCACCTTCAGTAGAGAGCAGAGGCCAGTAAACAGGACAGCTGCTGCTTTGAATAAATGAATGGTGCCACAGGATGGATTTTATTTGACGTGTCAGTCCATTTTACGCTGAAACCAGTAAATCCCTCAAACTGAAGCTTCTCTCAGGTCCTTTTATGCACTAAATGTAGAACATTTCAGATCTGAAAACAGACACATGCGATGACTTCAAATGCTATATTAGTGTGAAATATCCCTTGCGGTGACTCAGAGGTGTTGACATCACTTAAAAATGCATAAAGAGACCCTGGAGAACCATGGGAACGCAATAGAGTTCACAAAGGGCCTGTTTTAAAAAATAACCACAGAGATAAATCTAGACCGATCCAATACCATAGCCGTTTGTTTAGTCAGAGCTACTGTTACTACTATATTACCATAAACTTTGATGTTAGCTGTATTTATGGGCTGTTCCGAGTATAACATCTAGGTACTCAAAGTTATCAAAAACATTCTTGCAATAACGTTGGCAGAACTTTTTAAACACAAAAAAAGTTACACATCATATATGTATCTAAAACGTTTACCTAACTTTCTTATAACCAAGCAATAGCGTTAGCTCAATATCAAGTTAGTTCAGCGTTTCTAGAACTTTCAGAATAACATGTTTTACCTTTTCGCTACTTAATGAAAACATTAGGGAAACATTCTTACAACCTAAAATTGTAAGCTAGAGGATGCTTTGCAGGGTAAATGGTCTCGCAGCAGTCCGTAATAACAAGGATGGGATTTGTTCTTGAATTCCTTTCTGTCACCTCGTATACATTTCCCAGCCCTGTGAATAACAGGCTGGTTAGCTTTTCTCGCACAGTGTCTGTGACCACAGAATGAGAAGCAGTGAGGATGGGCTTAGTCACAGCAGCTAGAAGAGAATATGGAAGGTCACCCAGAATGTATCATCACAAGGAGCCTTCAACAGAATCACAGCAATTATACAATGTCATTCAGAAAGCGTGTTAAAGGGAACAAAACAACTGTCTTATTTTTACATTTCAGCTGTATCCTGTTAGTCTGCTTATATAAAATAAATAAATAAAAGCTCGATTAACATTTAGTTAGCCATTGGGGATGATTCACAACGTTATTTCTGTCTCGATTCAAGTGTGAACTTATTGATTTATAAGTAGAGATGGTTACACACAAATGTGTATGTATGCATAATGAGGGAATGAGACCTAAGCTGAGTTACTGAAACCTTTATTCTATTCTGCATGATCTTTATTCCCTCCATAGACTATAAGCACCCTGGTGGTAAAAGCAGCTAAAGTGTCTGGGGTCTACTTCTGTACAGCCAAAAATGACCTTGGGGACCGGACCATGAGAATCCCCTTCTATGTGGATGGTGAGTGGATTTACTGCATTTACCGAATCCAGTAAATATAGAGTGTATTTGAAACACTACATTGTCTCCAAAAAAGTCTAAAATGTGGTTTTATTATAAGCCAATATGGTAATATTAATTTCAAACTGTACAGGTTATGAATTCCTCCATAAATTTACGAATACACAAACTGGATTGTATAATAAAGAGAATGTGGTTGAAAGGGTGTTTAAGGTAGTAAAACTCAATCTAGGAAATCGCAAGGAAAAAGTCTAGGACACGCAAAACCTAAACCTATGGAAAAATCTATAGGATGAGCTCTAAACATCTGAGTGGGCTGAGCATCTGTACATACAATCACTGCTGCTGTGTAAATCACTTTTACGTGTAAATGGGCAAAGTAAAATATTTTTGAAACGAGAAACCCATTTACTGAATTATGTAACGGAGTAAGTCTGCTGTCAGAACGTTCAAACACTGCTTAGATCAGAATGATCTAATGAGGGGAAAAATACACTGAAATAAACAGCAGCTGAGACAGATGGGATGTGCAAAATATATAGACCTGTAAAAATTGTTCAAAGGACAAGAGGATAAAATGGTGGTCCAATGGCAGGTAGCCAGAACAGAACACAAAGCCCGGGAGAATGTGCTGCGCTATGAAAGAGGTGAGGTTGACTTTGAGCACAGGAATGCTGGTCAAAGGGATGGAATAGTAATAACAGCTGTCTTTTCTAGTGGAATATAAATGGCTGCGAATAAACTAGTGTTTCGTGTGGCCCCTGGAGGCCTGGCCTCTGCCTGGTTCCTATTGTAGTTCTCCGGGTCAGCCATCGCTGTCGCCATGCGCCAACAACGTGCTTCCAATTAGGAGTGATGAAACAGGAAATAACTGCAAATTTGACATTCCTGGCATGGCCATGTGCAGCTTTGCGTTTGTAGTGTGGGCCAGCGTAGGACAACCTCTTTCAACAGCACATCTACAGGGCTGCTTTAGGATCTTTACGAGGCACATGTTTCGCGAGTCAGTCACGCTTCGGTTGATTGTAGAATGTAGATTATGCATGAAAAGCATGCGATGAATGACATGCGTTGCCATACATGTTCGGTGAATTGATCTTTGTTTCATCCAGGTTTTAAATGTCTTGTGCTCTTGTATCTTCATTAGATCAACCAAAACCTTTTGAGATTGAGCCCTCAACAGCCGTGGCAGGAGATGACGTAACACTGACCTGCAGGGGCACAAGATTTCTCTATGATAGGTTGAATTGGTATGATCCACTGGGCCACGTGGTTCCCAGTAGCAAAGCAACTCTTCGGATTGAACCATACAGCCTGTCTTTATCAATCAAGCTGCCCAATGTTTCTAGAAACCACACGCTGGGCTACGAGTGCCGAGCTTTCAATATCAATTCCAACAAAGTGGTCAATACAACATCTGTTTTAACTATCGATGGTGAGTTTCCTCTACCAACAGATTTGGTCTACTGTAAACATCAACATACATTATTCCAGCTAACAAGGAATGTTCTCAAAATGTTGGCTAGCATTCTATAAATGTTCTCTCAAAGTTATCAAAAACATTCTTGCAAGACCATTAGTAGAACGTATTTTTACTGTTATACATCATATATATATCAAAAGTGAAACATTTTAACAAGATTATGGAATTTAAAAATGTTTGAATAACATTCTTACACCAAGCACTGGACTAAAAACATTTCAAATGAACATTACAAAAACATTTATTGGAAACGTTAAGGAAATGTTCTTTTGTTGGCTGGGAAATGACTGTGCAAGATGCATATGTTACTGATCAGTGTGAAACAGATGTTGCTGGTGCATATATCTCACAAAGTCTGTAATGTCACATTTAAATGATTGTTTTTTGCATTGTGATGTTATTTCCATGAGCACATTTCCCCAGATTCCCATTACCATAGTACAATAATGAAAACATTCCTGTGTTTTACATTTCTTGTACTTTGACATAGAGAGGCAAGTTCCCTGGCTCACGCAGAATCTGACCAATCAGGATGTGAACAGCAGCAGCACACTGACGCTGGCCTGCTTGGCTTATGGTGTGCCGACACCCTATATCACATGGCACAAAGACAAGACTCCTGTCATAGCAGGACCGGGTGAGGAGCCACTAAATATCTGAATTATATATATATATATATATATATACTATATATACTGTATAAGGTATATATGTGGGACCAACGGATTTCTGTCTGTTTCCATCCATATTCATTTTTATATAATGCTTTTAGGAATCACTCTGAAAGATGATGGGACTCTGACCATTGAGAGGGTAAAGAAAGATGACGAGGGACTGTATGAATGTCATGCCACTAATGCTGAAGGTGTGGCGATATCCAGTGCTGTCATAACTGTAGTGGGTGAGTATAGACAAAGTCCCTTTAAAGAAGCCTTAACACTCGGCGGCCATCTTTGCAATGCCTCCGGGCAGCTATGAGGGAAGACCGATATCTGTAAAATTGCTGACAAAGGTCACCGAAAAACTGTATTTCAGACCAACTATTAGCCCCTACATGAACCGAATCATAAAATCTTCTTCTTAAGCTCAAATTGGCTTTAAAAACAAGTTTTTCAGATCACTTCAGGTACTGCGCATGTGCAAATTCCCCAGCAGCTTTCTGTACAGAGGTCCTCTGAGCATTGCAGTTTCCCTCAGTTATAGTAATAGAAGGCAGATATCTTGTTATTTCAATAGTCTTTGGTGTAGAACTGCTGACCATTCCCTCAAATGCCTCTTTTTTACTTATTCATCATTAAGGGTCATAGCACATAGTTAAAATCAATTCTCGGTAGCAGCGCTTCTAAAATTGCTATATATCAATGTAAATAGGACAAAAAGCTTTTCTCGGTCAAACTCAGAATAAATATCCGATGAGAAAGTCAGTCTACAGCTGCCAGGAATACCATTCAAATTCCAGACCCCCTTTTATGATGGAGGTCTGGGTCCTCTCACAGGGGAGTTGACCTCCACATAGTCTTTGGAGAGGTTTTTTAAATTGATCGACGGGACATCTCTTTTAGGAGAGGAGGTTGAAACATGGGCCAAGCTGAGTAATCCTCAAGCTAATGTGCTCTTATTGGCCTTTCCAAAAAAAATGAAATATTTGGAAAATTCCCTTCCCCCATCCCAAAAGTCCATTTCTGTTACTCCGGCCTCTTATCATGCAATATGTTCTACATTACCCAAGCCAAACAAACTCATTCAAAGAAAACAGAATGTGCTTGAAATTCCCGATTGGAAATGAACATTCCGTATTTTGTATGTGATATGTATACAGGTATGAAAGCACTCATTACATGTATGTATGCATGTGATAAATGATGGAGAAGGAACCAGACCCCTATACAAATATACAATGCAGTGTGCGTTCACATGTGATATGTACACAGTGTGTCAGAGTAAATGAAAAATGGAAATGAAGCCTGCTCTTAAAATTTCAAACCATTTTTAATGCCTGAACAGACACATTCATTTACTTTGACATGCAAAAAGGAAATGTTGCATAACAATTTAAGTGTGCAGTCTGATAGTTTTGCTTTACGAATAGGGAAAGATGATTATGTACAAATATTTAAAAAACAAGATTTTTACCAGTGCTGTGATTATATGGACAAATAACATTTGTAACAATATTTAGACTAAAGCTTGGTTAGGATTATTTAGCGTGCAGTTTCTAACTTTCCTATTGAAAACATGCTGTGCCTACACACAGGAGAGGAGGGTAAACCAAATATTGAGGTGATCATATTGGTTTGTACCGGGGCAGCTGCAACATTCCTGTGGATTATGCTTATTCTATTCATCCGTAAATTAAGAAAGGTAAGGACAAAACTATAAATGCACACATGTTTACTCTGCATTACTTTACATTTATGCATTTGGCAGAAGCTTTTATGCAAATCAACTTAAAGTTATACATTTTGTCAGTATATGTGGTCCCTAAAAATCGAACCCACAACCTTTTGCGCTGCTAACACAAGGCTCTACCAATTGAGCTACAGGAACACAACACGCTCTTAGACATTAACCCCAGTGACCTTGTGTTCTTCAGCGCACACTGGCGCTTATGTAATCTAATGGATTTGCTTTGCTCAACTGTTTTATTTGTGTTTTTATGACAAACACTTAGTCACGGTGTTCTCTCACAGCTGAGGGTGATCTAATGTGTTATTTTAGGTTTGTGTCTCATTATATCGCTTTGCAGCCTGTAGGTTGTGTAGATACCATATCAGCAGGGTCCAAACACTCTGACAGAACTCTGTTATGAGTCTACACTATTCTGATTACTAAGAACACAATCTATTTCTACCAGCCAAGTTCAGCAGATCTAAAGACAGGGTACCTGTCCATCATCATGGACCCTGACCAGATACCCCTCGACGAACAGTGCGACCGCCTGCCCTACGACAGCAACAAATGGGAGTTTCCTAGAGACCGTCTGAGACTCGGTGAGATCAGAGAGTTTTTATCCACGTTTTCCTTTTTTATAGAGCAAAGAATGTGCCATGAACAAGAGTGTACAAAAAACAAGATTTAAGAAATGCTAGCATTAAGGGACCAAACGAACAGGACTTATTCATAAACGGCTCCAGGCGATTTGGTTCTTAATTGCCTAAATTCCCAGACCTGTTGTCTGATTATGGTGGGCACCAGGATTGTCTAAGGAAAATATTATGAGATTATTTATCAGTGACCCGCTTCTGTCGTCCAGTCATAATTGCCCCATGAATCCTCAGCGGAGGGGCAGCTCAACCTCAGCAGGCTGTTTTAATTACTGACTCACATCATGGCTGACAGGGGATCCTGCCTGGTTTATGAGCCCCTGGGGCCCGGCAAGCTCATGTAGACACTCTCTCTCTGTTTCTCTCTCTAACAGGTAAAACTTTGGGCCATGGAGCGTTTGGGAAAGTCGTCGAAGCTTCTGCATTTGGCATTGACAAGATGTCAACTTGCAAAACGGTGGCCGTGAAAATGCTGAAAGGTAACAGCTTATGTAATAGCTTATGTGTATGAGTGATTTTTCTGACCACTTGAAATGTTTCATAATTAAAACTTCTTTATATTGTATTTTTCCTGTTTAAAACCTTTTACAAAATATTTGCCAAATGTCATGAACTTAATCAGCCTTGAAAAAAAATAGGAAAGGGAAAAATGCAAGTAAATATTTAAAAGTACTGTCCTAAGGGAAAGAGAAAAGTTTCTCTAATTAAAATAACAGCCAATCAGTTTATCAGTAATGCAGCACAAAAACAGGACAAACAGTAGTTGTCACATCACAGATGTTGTTTATTAGTCAGAGGAAGCCTTTATACGGCAGTGTCAAATGGGACAATCCTACAGTATGTATGTACAGTATGGAATGCAGTGTACCATATGTGTTATTTAAATTAGTGATCGAAAACAGAAACCTGTCCATTGTGGGTTTTATTATTTTCATGCATGTTTCCTGTGTGCATGTGTAGATAATTAGCAGCATGAATATCGCATGCTGAGTTGCTGCATGATCATACACAGATACGAAACACTGGACGAAAGGACATGAAGTACAAATGACCCGAATGTGCAAATGCTCACATAGCATTTATTACTGATCCCAGAACAGATGTTTATTAAGTCACACTGAACCAGAACCACTGAGGTTCACCTTCTGTAATTGCTTAATGATTGCTATCAGATTATTGCTGCATTCCGTGATGTCCGCTACAATGCAACAATATTGAATCAACGCAGGAAATGACATGTCCCGCAGATCCTGATGTTAGGAACTGTTACCAAAACTCAAGGCATTTGTGTCCTGGATTAAGGAACAACAAATATTTTGATCTCATAGGGCTGAGTTCTCTTGAGGTTGTATTTGTTGAACTAACTTTAACATCTGTTTGTCGGCACAATGACGCTCTGCTGGTGATGTTTTG
The DNA here is from genome assembly GCA_036877585.1 of Botia kubotai. Classification (NCBI taxonomy): domain Eukaryota; kingdom Metazoa; phylum Chordata; class Actinopteri; order Cypriniformes; family Botiidae; genus Botia; species Botia kubotai. The sequence goes on along the minus strand of JAZGTI010020894.1, from coordinate 2,580 downwards.
TCTGCGCTTGATGATGATAAATCTGCAGGCTATTAAATGCACATCTTCACTTCTGTCATTGTATTAATCTTCCCTGTGTATTAATCATAATATAAGAGGCAAGACTGATGCCTCTTTGCACACCAGGTCAGTTCTTAATGAAAAGCAGTTCTTCTCTTTTGAAATCCTGGATTTTACTTGCATGCTCAATTGGTAGAGCAATGCTAAGGTCATGGGTGCCCGAGCTAAAAGGGAATGTTCTCAGAATGTTGGCTAATGTTCTCTAAATGTTCTCTCAAAGTTATCAAAAATGTTCTTGCAGTAACAACATTTTTTTGGGTTATATCATATATACCAAACATTATTCTTAAGAAGTTAGTGTTACACACAAACATTAAAAAATTACAAAACGGTCGAATAACGTTTTTGTAACCAAGAACTTTCAAAATAGCATTTTTAACATTTTCATTACATAATGGAAATGTTAGGGAAGTGTTCTTACAACCTAAAATTTCTAGATGGGTCGATTCTCAGGAAATACATATACTGATAAAATATATATCCTGAATGCTCTGCGAATTTTTTTTGGATAAAAGCGTCTGCCAAATATGTAAATGTAATAAATTATTCCTGAAATTTACTGCCTACACAGGTTTAACTTTAAGAATGTGATGTGGCTGTGCTGAATAAACAATACAGCTGCTGCTATGTTTTTGGCCAGAAGACATAGCAATAGCACTCTTTATCAAATCTCTTTCAATATAAATTCAGAGTTAGGGGAAATAATGTGTGTCTCTACTTTGGTGTCATGAATAAACATCATGTTGTATTCATTCCATCGCATATTTTAAAGCAAGGCCGACTAATATCCTCTCAGTAAGTCACTGTGAGGTGTCTTTGGTGTAAATCATGTACGAATTACCGCCGAATGTTGAACATACCGCTCGTGTGTCACTTTGATGGGTCTAAACTGCAGGAAACCTGACGTGTTAAGAAAACAGCCCCCCCCAGTCTGACTCCATGACCTCAGAAGGTCACCAGCATAGAGTTCCTGACCCACATATTTCCCTCACATGAGGTGCAAACTACTGAGAATCTGGAAACAACCAGTTCCTTTAATTCAAAGTCTTTTACAAAGTTATAACAGTGTGGTCTCCAGATCTCATTGGTCATGATAGAATTTTTGCTGCAAGTAATGTTGTCTGTTTAAGGTTTTTTTAGGTAACAATTTTAGGCTTTGAGGATAAATGTTATGTTTTGTAATTTATTTTTCACGTGTAAACTTACGTTTATGCTGTTTATGCTGGCAAGATCTATATAAATAAATATCTTGTTTAGCTGATATCAGTTTATTTCATATACAAAAAAGTGTTTCCATCGTAGTTGCTTCAAAGAACATAAACCACGACGATGTTATGATTTTAATAAAGATTCTCTGTTTAAATCAACAACAGTAATTGAAAGATAAGTCTTTAGATAGGAGACAGGAAACAGCATACTTGCAGTGAAACCATTGCATCATCAGTTGATTAAACAGTTTTCCAAACATTCCAAACACAAACTAATTCCTTTCATTTTTTTGCTCTTCTCTCAACTTTTTGGTCACTCTTAACAGCGGGAGCTACGAATAACGAGTGCAAAGCCTTAATGTCTGAACTAAAGATTCTGATTCATATTGGTCATCATCTCAATGTGGTGAATCTGCTGGGAGCCTGCACGAAACGTGGAGGTACGGAGAGCACTCAGCCTTCATCTTGCCAACATGAGAGTTTATGTCATTCATTCTATTTGTTGTATGGACAGGTCCACTTATGATAATTGTGGAATATTGCAAATATGGAAACCTTTCCAACTACTTGAGGAGTAGGAGGGGTGACTTTGTTGTGTACAAGGTAAGCATTAAAGATTTTTAGCCTTTTTTGCTTTTGTATACACTATATACACACATATATATATATACACATACATATTTATTCATTTATAATATATAACATCAACAGTCTCAGGACGGCAAGGATATGCGTTCAAGTTCAGGGTGTGACCTGAATGAGCTCATCAAGCGCAGGTTGGAGAGCGTGGCCAGCACAGGAAGTTCCGCCAGCTCTGGCTTCATTGAAGATAAGAGCTACTGTGACTCGGAGGAAGAAGAGGAAGGTAGCGGTTGAGTATCTTCCTTCCCCGACATACCCCCCGCCTCCCCCTCGCCCCTGTCTCACCTCCACCCCACCCTCTCCTCTCTCAGAGCTCCTCTGGTTGTTTTTTCCCCCTCAATCTGATAGGTGGCTTCCTCTGGGATTCATAAATAACTCATATTTTGTAAGAGCCACTGTCACCCGCCGTGCTCTGAGCTTTGTTGTTTAATTTCCTGCTCCAAGAGCAGAGCGGTGGTCTTCTACGGGTGCATTGGGTTGTGCTGTCCCATGCCTGTTATTTCTGGTTTGATAAACTGTTTACTCAGGTGGGTGACCCACCCAGAAGCCCCCCACTTGAGTATCATTGACAAACTGCACGTTGCAGTCTGTGTCTAAAAACAGAAGCCCCGTTGCATTGTGTCTCTGTAAAGGATGTGCATGTAGTAAACAGAAGGATTGTTCGGCAACA
>JAZGTI010020893.1:0-10408 GCA_036877585.1 Botia kubotai | reverse complement strand
AGGAGTGAGGTAAGCAGTGATTTGTATACACTTACTCAAGCATTGTGATTGGTCGGCTTAATAAACATGCTCCGCCCTCCATTTGTCTCTTATTGTACTGTTCCGAAGACAGAAACAGATGGAGTAGAATGTGTATCTCCAGTGAGTGGTGGTTAATGTTGTAAAACCCTGATGCCACAGATAGCTCTTTAAACAGTGACCTGACATCCGAGACCTCCCCACACACACACACACACACACACACACACACTGATGATGTGAAGGTCACAGGACACTGTCAGACACAGACAGACGACCAAAATGGAGACATGAGAGAATGAAAGATGTGATTCAGGCAGATGTGACAAGATGGCCATTAGTGTGCATGTGTTATGATTACTCTGTTTTGTGTGATATTAAAACATGTTACTGAATTAAAATAATTATTATACTAATCCGTTTATTTGTCTTGTCAATGTCATAGACAAGACAAATAAGACAAATGTCTTGTCATAGTTTTTACTTGATTTAACCATGAACGCTGCTTCTTTACACGACAATTATATTGTGTTCGATTTATGGTGTGTGTGGGTAGGAAAAGGAAACTTAATACAAGCTATATTCACTGAAAACGGAACAGAATTTGGCTTTCTTTTATACATGTAGTTTGTATTAAGAAATAAACAAGACAAAATACAGATTTAGACATTTTAAGATTGAAATTTTGCAGCATGCAAATGTCTTTGTTACAGAAACAGTGTAAGTTTCACACACAACTGCGTACACACAGCCTTAATCAGATTACAATGGTGAATTATGAAGATGAATGTAGACAACGGGCAGTGGAGCAGAACACACCTGCTGAAAGTTGCTCTTAAACAAAATGTCATTCATTATTATTCATTATTTCTGAAATATGTTTTTGAGTCATGAGGAGCCATTTTATCAATGTCAGACAGAAGCCCTCCTGCATGCTTTTATTTTTTTATTCAATTACACACTCTCTCTCTCTCTTTCAAAGGTCAATTTACCTGATCTTCCTCTTTCTCTCTGTTCCACACACAGACACACACGGGGTTAATTTCCTACCCTCACCTGTCTGTCTCTGTGGGGCTGCAATAATGCCCCTGTCCACTTATCTTAATTACGTGTCAGTAAGTGTATCTGTGTGACTGTGAAGAGTGTGTTTGTGTGTATGTGTGTGCGCAATTATGTGTGGCGTTTATTGAATTTGGGACCTTTAATCTCCTCATCAGGATGGACTCTGTCAGAAACACTGTTGAAGAAAAGACAACACACTTTTGTCTCAAAGGTGACACAGACATATACACACACACAGACATTTTCTAGCATGGCGGGAACTTTCCATTGATAAAAAAGTCAAATAATATAGGCCTCAATAAACTACAGTCCAGCTCTACTCATAGTGCTCTCAGTGGACCAACAGACTGTAGTGAGAGTACTTAGTAGTGAGTACCAAGTAGTGTGAAAGAGTTAAATCATAATGATAAAATATATTAGGAGTGTGAAGCAAGTTTCTTGGTGCAATAAAAAAGTCTGCATTATTGTAAGAGGCAAGACTAGCCATAAATGATCAGTATGTTACAATGCTAAATCCTCATTGATCATTTAATCTGAAAGCAAGAATAGGCTGATGAATTATTTCCTTTTAGAGCTTTGCATCTATCTGACAAAACTCTCTTCTTTAATCCTTTAATCTTGTGTAATGTAATCTGTTCTAATTCAATCCCACAGCAGGTCAATAGTCAAAACTTTGACCTCATTTGACTCATACCGTCAGAAGTTTCTCACTGAATTTTTTTTAATATGTATAGTGTATTATGTCTTTCATATGTACCTTTTGTATTTGTATTATTTATTTATTTGTGATGGATGGATGTTGGACATTGTTTTCTTGGACACAATTTTTAAGTCCTTCCAGACGATAAAACTCACTTTGCCCACTAGAGGGGGCTCTTGTTCTACAAGAGTCATATGTTAATAATAAGTCTAATCCCCAAAACCATCTTGATAATTCATGTTTTATTTTATTTATTTATTTTAACATTTTTATGAGTGTTTTTACGCTTTAGAATAGGTTTCAGTGCACAGCTTTCTGTGTACTTGCAGTTATAGCATCGCGGATTTTTTAAAAGTGAAATTTACTTTTAACTATGTGACTATGAAGCCTGTCAATGCTTTTTTATACCAAATTAAAGTGAGAGCGTGTGTGTATTGTAGTTTAGTTGAAATATGAATCATGTCTCTGTGTCGCACCCGGAGTGAGCACATGACGCTGAATAATGAGTCTGAATCAGCCAGTGAAACAACAAAAACAGCAGCTAGACATAGTTCATGTCTTAGTTATTTAGTATTTTATCCAGAGGAAACTGCATGAGCATTTTGGCCTCTGTTTACGTTCTGTCGTTGTTCTATTGGTGAGATAAACTACACGATTGTATTTTATTTACATTTTGAAAAGCAAGCAAATGTGTTTGTTAAACAAAACCGTCACGGTTGAAAACTTCCACAAAATAAAATTACATTTAGGTCTACATCGTTGGAGTTTACTCTATATTTACTCTATATTGGAAAACGCAGTAGGTAAGTCGGTATTCAGTAAGTATAATATTATATGTACTGTTTAATTCGTCGCCCTAGTTAGTTTATATTTGAACATCAAATTTACAGTCGCTGCCTGTGTAACTCCTAAACTCCACAAGATGTCGCCATATCTCCTTAATCAAACACACCCGATTCAATTCGTCAGCTCAAGTAAAGACTGCTCAAGAAGGTCTTGACACCTTGGCATCAAATCTAATCCCTGTCAGTGTTTTGGAAACTTAATCACAGCAACCTCGACCATCATCAAACATCACACTACCATTTATCCATCCAGCTTTCCATTAACTCTTTATATTGCTTCAGAAAACTGGATTGAGATGGTGTATGTACCTTATTGGAACGTGATAGAACCGCTAATATCAGAGAATTATATATGTTCTGACAGCAAGCCTAGTTAGGGTAGGGTAGGGTACCCAAATTCCAAGTGGCTAGTAATTGCAAACTAGCTTTTGAAAGCATATAAGATCCCACCTTCCCCTCGGGCCGAATGCATTAAATCGATTAATTTTTTATGGTCCTGCGCCTTCCACAGTTATTATGATATAAATATGTTTACATCACTTTACTTGGTGATTGCTATCAGGATGTAAAGAGACTTTCAACCAGCATAACGAAAAAAATCACCTGCTCTGCCTTTAAAAATAGTTGTGTTTGCTATATCATCATTGAGCTCTCAACAGAAACATGGGCATGTTCTCTGAGTTTTTGGCAGATCCCCTCGTGAGCACCAGCCAGCAATGGCACCATTTAGTGAAAACGAGGTTCTAAACAATGATTCCTAACTCGTATATGCTCAGACTGGTTGTGGTTGTCGTCACACTGGAAATGTGTAGGGCTGCTGCTATAATTAGCATATTAGCATCTCACTCACTAATGCAGTAATGTCTCTTAGCACTGCTCCACCAGGAACAGTGAGAACATGCCACACACACACACACTTTGAAACTGACTCCAGCCTGTTGGGTCTGGTTTGCACTTCCTTTGACCCAGGGCAAAAGGTCATACATAAACCCCCTGCACACATACAAGTTCATTACCGACACACGTGCATATATACATAGAAAAAGGCCACTGGGAATTATTAGAGTTGATCTAATAATTGTGTGCTTGAATCTGGTTAAGAAACATTTACATGTAAAGATTTCAAGACCCCGGTCATCTCTCCATGTTAAAGGCAAACACTCACATAATTAAACAAACCCTTTCCCCTTTTAAATCACTGCTCTTAAATTAAGTACAGATGGCCACACACCCATCTCCTGTGCACCAATCACAGCAGAGGCGGGTGGAAGCTCCACCTCCTGTTGAGCGGAGAATGGCGTATCGGGGATAATGTGCATGTGGACATGAAACGACTCCTCTGTGCTGTAAATATGACAGTTACAACAAACATTCACACCTATACATGTGTGAAGAACTGATATAACTGTTACAACAGACACACACACACACACACAGACACAGGTACTGTCTGTTCTCATGTAGTGTCAGCCAGTGTTGGCTGTGATCAGTGTTTGATATTATGTGCTGATAGGGTGATAAAATTTACATGTGCTTGGAAGTCTTGTGTAAAGTCCTGGGGTCAAAAGACACACACTTAATATGGTGGAAAGTGTGTGTGTGCATCTGAATTAGGTATTGAAATGTGTGTGTATGCGTGTTTGTGTGCGTTATAATGCATTCTGTACTATCTAGGGAAAGACACCATGATCACATGCTTCTCACTCTTCATGCCTCCGCTTAATAATGGAAAAAGTACAGTCTCTCTGGGACAGATAGACAGACAGAGGTGATATAGGGGACTTGTGCTGTACAGAAATGCCTGACATGTCTCTGATCAGCGTCATGGTGACAGTTGTACTGCGGTAGTTGGTTGTCTGTGTGTTGTGGTACATGTTTGTCTCACACACACACACATGGTAGTGGAGATGCTATTGGTGTTGTACTGAAGTGCTGATGATTAAGGAGTATACGTTTAATCAGGTCCTCTCAGTGTGTGATCTGACCTGACCTAAATGGGGAATTAACCTTTTTTCCAGCTAACAATTTTAGATTGTAAGAATGCTTCCATAACATTGCCATTCAGTTACAAAAACCTAAAAAAAAATGTTACTCTGAATGTTCTAAAAACGTTCGAAACATCTAGTTTTTTGGAAATTGTATTAATGTTAATGCTTGGGTATAAGAACGTTATTCAAATGTGTTTAATACGTATTGTTTTTGAAAAGTTCTACTAACTTAATGATTTTTGATATATGTTAAAACTTTCAAACGTTATGGCAGGAGCAGCATAGTTTTCTTTGAGAGAACTTTTAGAGAACGTTAGCCAACGTTCCTGTCCTGACAACATCAGATAAGATGTATTAGATATTAGAGATATTACAGTGATATTAGCCTGTTCAAATACAAATGTAACCATGACAGATGAAATAAATGCAGACCTATCTCAGGACCATCCCCCGTGGGACTAAAGAATCAGATACACTATTGAGGGATGTAGTTGCTCATTTCTAATCATTCTATCCTGTAAAAATATTGCTCCACCCTCACCTCTGCTCGGGTTAATATTTGGTTTGTGTGCAGAAAAATAGTCTTCCGTTGATCACAATGGTCGGAGAAACAGGAGTAGATGCGGGCCATTTTTTTCATTGTGGGAGCTGCAGGGAATGTTTTCAGAGACTTCAGTGTTAATAAACAGGCCTGTGGGATAGTTTGCTTATGTTGTGGGGTGTGGGCAAAGTCCCAATACTGATCTGTTCAAACAGAGACGGTCATTCTACAGATGCAGCGGGAGAGAATCAATACTTGAGTATTGTGGTTCTGGGGTATAGGAAAGATACAGCATTCCCTTCACGCCAGGTTTAATTAACTGTTGTTTTAGTGCATCCAAATTTACATTAGGAACTCCATGAATCAGAAGCAGCAGTGGCCAATCAAGAATCAGATCAGATCACATGTGACAGTAATGAACTTGCATTATTAGCATCTGTGTACTAACACCTTTTTAATTTGTCTGTTTTTATGTCCACTTCTCCATCTTTCCTCTTTAATGATAAACAAAGCTGGTTATGTTTATATTGATTAAATCATTTTGACCTTGAGACGTTCTTTTTACAGCAGTTGAAATATCTATAAAAAAATACAAAATATAGTATTAATAAACTGTTTTTACACCTAACCAAACTTTATACACCTTGTCTTCTGTTGGCACTTCTGTGCTTTGACACTTTGGCTTAATATTATCATTGTTTACTATCACAATAAATGTGTCTGGTGATAATTAATTGCTGTGTGATAATTAATTTGATGAAGGGCAAATAAGATGGGGTCATGTGATGCACAATTTTCCTTGTCGGAGCTTTTGATTATAGTGGCGATGTGTGTGTCTTGATAAAGTTCTGTGCATGACCTTTGAACCCTGGATGATGATGAAAGCAGGATATCAAATATGCTGGTATGCATTTATAAAAACAGTATGAGGCAGAGAAAGGTAAGCATGTTTATTGCACAAATTAAAAGACTTATGAAGGTGTTCAGTTAAAGAAGTGCTACAGAAGTTTAAAATTAACCATGAAAAAAATTATATCACCTTTGAATTCAGATTTTTATGTATTTCATCCATAAGTTCTTATATTCCGTTAGCAGTAACAGTGTTTCCAGACTAATATGATACAAGCACAACAACAGAGAACTTCGAGATTCCCTCTGTTAATGTGCTCCCCTGTGTGAAGCAGGAATGCTTTTGTGGGATGTTTTCTGGATTTTTCCCTGGAACTTTCTACCACTCCTTTTACATTTTTCAGATACTCAAAATGTAATTAAAAGACAGAATGTAAGTAAACATTCAGAACTATTTGTTTTACATCAGGATGCTCTCCGTACAATGTTTGGTCAAACGTTATCTTGTGGGTGTGATATACGATGTTTTGAAAGGAGCACACTGGAGGACTTACTGAAATATCAGATCCTGTAACAAGACCTGACTGTTATATAAGAACCAGCAATGCTATGCTGCGTTTTCTGATGTGTTCAGTATTTCAAGTATACGTAATTTAACCAAATGCAACTTATATGAAAGGTAAATGCATATAAGAAATAAATATCAAAACTCAATAGATTAAAAACTGAAAATATTAAGCATTTTAAACAGTGTATATTAATAGTGTTTATCAATACAAAGATTACATTTATGGCACATATTTTGGCACGCATTTTAAACTAGTTTTAAAACTTTTCTCATTTTGTTATTTAGGGCATTCTTATTTGCCATTAACTCATAAACTAAGGCCACGTCTATTGTGTAACTTATCTCTGTAACTGCAGGCGTATCCAATAAATTATAATGAGGGAACACGACCACACTGAAATGCTGCAGTAATTTATTACAAAACACATCACATGGGTTGTAATTCTACTGCAACAGCAAATGCTTCGTCCTTGCATAATTTAACTTCATTTTGTCCAAACCCCTTCTTAAGGAACACGAGATGAAGCAACTACAGTTTGTTTTAAATCATGACGGATTTATGTGCCATTTTGTTTAAACATACTGAGCATAAATAGGCCACTGTGTTTACATGCTTGTTTGCACCAGAATTATTCATATAAACATAAGAAGTGGTTTATGAAGGTTAATTTCCATATGCTTCTTTTATTGTTGTGAAATTTGGTCCTCTTGCCCTTTTGACCGGAGTTCATCCTTGCAAACAGAGGCTGATTATTCTTTGCTGGGACACAAACGACATTTTCGCATTTAAACTGGAAATGAAAATAGGAGAAAGGGAGATAGCAGAATACTAGCAAATGAAAGTAAAGTACGAATAATTTCCCTTAAAAAGTCATTTTAAACAGTTGCTTTAAACTGTGGAAAGTTCAGGTCAGGGCTTTGTAAAATTAACATTGTAGGTTATCAGTGATTGGCTGTAATTTTTTCAATAATGCGTTTTCCCACAACACCTTAAATGAAAATACGATCGTAAATATTCTTTGGCTTTAGCTTCGATAGGTAAAGACACAACATCACGGTCAAATTCATCGAGTAAGTCACGGTGTCCTTGTAACCGGAGAAGAATATTCCACCACAGCGCCCGAGGGGCTGTACTACACGAGTGCGCATGCGCGGTAGGCTTTCAAAGCCTCGTTTATACAATCGAGCTGATGCAAAACTCGCGCGGTGCAGACACGAGTGTACGGAGCTCTCAATGCTGCTAACTGAAGCGGGACCCCAAATCGCCGACGGGTAGAGCACACTTAATACCGGAGGAACTGAATGAAACGCCAAGGTATGTGTTTAAAGGACACACAAAGGCATATTGTATGGACCACATGGTCCGCTGAAGAGAGAACGTCAGTTTAGCTCTGCAATTCAGATTTATAACACGCGGGACACAGTCAATTAACCTGAATTCTGGAGGTTGGAAGGCAACTTTCTTTGTGCTTTATCTGGTTGGTTTCGGGTGAGTTATCACGCAGGGATGTCGCAGTGCGCATCGACCTCCAGATCAAGAGATCATACGCAAGCAGCTGGGTGTATAGAGGGGATTCGTGTCCCATCATCATCATCGAAGCAGATCCTTTCCCATATCGAGAAGCTGTTGTTCATTGTTACCCGCTGTTCCCTTTTCTTTTCGTCCATCTCCACCCCGAGCGCGTGTCATGCCCTCACGTGCGTAGTGGAGGAGGGTGCTGCTTTTGCTAGTCTCGTTTTAACTGCGGTCATTGTTCACGAGCGAGCAATATTAGTATGCTGTCGTAAGCATTGTGTGATCGTGTTGATGTTGAATTGAATGTTAGGTTTGTGTCTTAATTCAATTTTCTTATGACTGGGTCTCAACCTGGTAAGATGCCCTACCTAGGCGGCATTTGTTCAGCATCATAGGCGCGTGCGGCATTTTAGGGCACGTAGTTAGGTTTTAGTTAGGTAGTTAGGAGGAGCAAACTGAATAAAAACATTTTATAAGGCCGAAATTGTATCTTATAAAGAGAATCATTGCATTTATAAGGTTTTAACTGGGATGAAAGTTCTTTGTTGGATCATGAACCTAGTACTATACCTTTTTCTTATATTAAGGGTATCGGGCAAAGTTATCTCCTGTTAAATCAAACAGGTTCTCGTCCGTTTGAGGACTGATGTAAAAAAAAAAAGCAATAGCTTAGTAAATAGGTCAGTGACATAGACTGTGTACATTGGTGCCAAACTCAGTGTCATACTGGAAAGATTTAAAAATGTATCAGACTCGGGGTATATATATATATTTTTTCACTGTAGACAGTGGATTCGGGCATGAATTGAACACCAGAAATAATGAACAACTTGTAGTAAAGAATTCCAGAGACACCGACGCGGCTTCAACTTTGGCTCCCATTTATAGTGTAAATAACCGATAATGATCTCTTATCAGTTAAACAATTGTGTTCTCGCTGTCTTTCTCTGCATTTTGGTTTGTTTTTTATTTTTTATTCATTTGAAGAGTGAGAGAGTGTTTTCGTTGCAATGTTTGCTAGAAGTGAGTTTAAGTGGATGTTTTAGTGCTAATTAAGTTCCAGTTGAATGGAAAGATTTTATTCAATACAGGGATTGTTTAGTAACGTGCCGTCACGTTGAGCTACAAAATGCTTGTAGTTAATTAGATGGTTAGACGGGTTTATATGTATACTTGTACGGGTGGTGCTCAGTAGCCATGGCGAGCGTGTTGTGTCTCGTGTGCCATGTTTCCATGTATGAGGTGGTAGTTAATTACAGCAGAAAGGTCGTTCTATTGTTGGCCCCTTATGAATGCCAAAAGCTTATTGTTGCATGTCAGAGATAAGCGCTCTGTGCACGCTTTGGCCACTTCAGTCAGTTTAAATGGTTGACAATCACTGGAAATGGAGTGTGTTGGGTAATATTGGGTATTGATTGATTGATTGACCTCTAAAGATACAATGACTTGAAGGATTCAAACAATAGATTTAGAAAATATGCAAAACTCATGGGAGTGAAAAGATTTCAGCCAAAAATATAAATACTGTTATCTGTACTTACCCTCATGTTGTGTTAAATTTATATGACCGACTGCTGGAACGCAGAAGACTTTGTACTGGTCACTGTTTTCCACGCAACAGAAAAATGAGCAGGAATTCATTCGCTAGTGAAGTTGGCATGACATTAAAAACAAACAATAAAGTGCACTGAGGTGTTCAAGCTTGAATGAGGCCACAAAAGCACCATAAAAAGGGTCCATGCAACTTAGTGAATTAGTAAATTCCCACTCCTCTAAAGCTGTAAACAATAGCTTTGTGGAACGAACAGACCTGTTTTTGTCATTATTGACTGAAAAGCTTCATACAAGAAGCTGTGATGTCTGATTTGTGCCTTTGTGTCCGATATTTTCAGTTAATTTAAAAGAATCGCACAACAGAAGGCAAGAACCGGACTAACTACTAACTGACTTAATTATTTTGTCATACCCGTTAACAGCTCACTGAAGGGAAAGATTAACAGTGATTAAGACTAGCAGTTCGGTCTGTTTTTGGAATAAGACTATCGCGTTGTCTGAAGACATAGAATAGATGTCTTAGAGTTAACTTTTTGAGGCTATTATGGTGCTTTTACATTCTTTATGAAACTTTAGCCTTGGGCATTTCAGAATTCAAATCATACAGCTATGGCATGACATGAGAATGAGTAACTCAGGGGTCACCAACACGGTGCCCGCGGGCACCAGGTCGCCCCCAAGCACCACATGAGTCCCCGCAGGCCTGTTTTAAAATTAGCACAATTTACTAGTGAGCTGCGTCTAAAATTTAATTTTATTCTGTTGCT
>JAZGTI010020891.1:0-10409 GCA_036877585.1 Botia kubotai | reverse complement strand
ATCAGTTTTCCATCAATAATTAACTATAAATCATCAAAATCAACTCTGTTCGTATCTAAAACAGTTACAAATTGCAGCTTTAACGTGCCAGAGGAAAACTGGCCCTCCTGGTCGAACCTGGCTTCTCCCAAGGTCTTTTTCTCTATCTATACATCATTGTAGTTTTGGTTCCTTGCCACTTTCGCCCTGTTGGCTTGCTTGCTGGGAGACTGCTGACGTCTAACTTAGCCTAGGGCTTTGTAAATTGTAAACGTCCAATATTTTATTGTATATATTTTATGTACGTATGTATGTATGCTACTTGTTATGTAGTTCATGGTACTATTGCACATCCCCTATACCCCTGTCCCATAAGATGTTGTCTTTTATATGCCATCCCTATGTAAGCTGGAACGCATATCTTGCTCAACAATTTTGTGGTGTTATCGGTTCAGTCAACCCTTTATTCGTAAACATACTATAAACCTAGTATACCTTATTAGTCTATTACATCCCACACATATAATTTGCAATAATACCATTAACCATTAAATGTCCAACATTTGTTCTGTGCTTTTATTATTATTCTTTGTTTCTCTATGTAAAGCTGCTTTAAAGCAATGTAACATTGTAAAAAGCGCTATATAAATAAAATTGAATTTAATTGAATTGATATCATACTCAAATTTGAAAAAAGTGTTGCAACGCCCCTGCACGGGAAGCTGGCTGGTAAAGTTTGGCGACAAATTAGAATAGTGGGAAAACACTTAAATAAAATTAAATGATCTGAATCATATGATCCAGACCTGTTCCCTTTATTAATATATGTTGACAGTATATACTCTATACTTATTTGAAGAATTATTGAAGAGAACTAACCTATTTATTTATATTATTCTTTAATTCCTCTGTGTCAGAATATTTTTTTCTTAGTCTTTCACTGTATAAGGCATGTAAAATCAGTCTCTGGAAGATGATATTTCATAAAACAACCAGACACACGTTTAATGGTTTAGAAAAGAATACAGAATATCATATTTTTTATACAATACAGTCTGTCATCTTGTTTTATATTTGATTAATCTATTGAAATTTTGAGAATTTTCTTAGCTCTTACATTTAACAATATTTCAAGGTAATTGAATATAATTACTAAATATAGTCTTTCAATAAAATCATTGCTGCCATCTTAATACTAGAGTAATGTGAATACAATTAATATGCTTCCAAAGTAAATATATTTCAGGATAATAGCGAACCACGCGTGGGACTTTTATTTTGAATTGCAATTGACCATAGGCGGGATTTTAAGGAATCGTAAGTCTGTTTTGCATCTAATAAATTTTTTTATCAGTTTTTACCAGTACAATTGTAGAGCTCTGTAATTATAATTCTTACTAGTAATAATTGAATTAAAGTGCTCTCTAATCGTTATTGTTACTAGTATCAACCGGATTGCAGAGCTCTGTAACTGAATTAGAGAGCTCTGTACAGAGCCGGCGCCAGCCGAGCGCTGAAAAGGGGGCGTCTGAAATACCAAAAGGGGGCGATCATATTAATGCATATATAACACTCCCAGCTAGGAAATACACATAGCTATGGTACATTCCTGAAGATTTAACACGCCATAAACCAACATATCTGCTACAAGCACAAAAACTGCAGCTAGTGAGCAACGTCCAGAGCTCTGAACGAACGGTCTTTATATGTGTATATATATATATACACAAAACAGAAGTTTTACCGCGAATGCAGACACGCAACAACACCATCAAAAGCAATTTATGCCTGCTACCCTACATGTTTATTTAACGGAGTATTGAAACAACCTGACAGCACTGACAACTGTGACTAATCATCAAACCCTGAGCAAAATATTTAATCAAACCTTTAGCCTCAGTAGAGCTGCAATCTTCTCTTCGATAAGTGAAACCTCCTCAGCAGTAACTCTTTCCATTCTTCTCTGAACTTTCTACTAAGGTCATTTTCGAATGCCAACTTGAAACGCTGTTTTCATCTATGCAACATGCTGCGTCGGTGCTCAGAAAATACATTCTTCAACGTTGAGAAAGAGTTCTTGCACATAGAAGTCGAGGCCCCAAATGTTAGTGCGTGTTTTAGGGCAGTCAGCACCGCTGGTATAGCTTGGAAAACGCTGGAGTAATTTGAAAAAAAATTTGACCAAAGTACTCAGGCGATGGTTCCCTCTGGTGGCATGGAGGAGTTGGAGCGGAAGTCTCCTCCGTAACATATGTTGTGTTCATGCGCACTCTTTATCTGTTTGTCAGATACAGTGTTATATTTATATTTAATAAGCGTAGTGAGACTGCGAGCCGTGAACAGTTTCCTTTACTGAACTCTCTTACATTCTGCACATAGAACACATTAGCCAGGTCAAAGCAATCGATGGATGAGCGACACCTCAGCCCATCCAATCAACACAGATCTCTAAACCAAATCCACCACATCCCCCTTTCTAACAAACAATGATATGTCTCTTATATTGCATATTCTTATATGCATCTTATATGCATATTCAAGTATTTCAACAGTAGCTTCAACTGAACATGTTATTAAACACTGCACCAAATATTTACTCAACATTGGTCACTATGAACATTAGTAGTCTATGCAAATTGCTTTGAGTAGTCTTCTGCTTTTCGTTCTTTTTTTCTTTTCTTTTTTTTCACTTGTCCATAACATAATCATTATATCTAGATGGCCGTATTACTGCTCTCCCACTTCTTGTACGGCATGTTGACTGCTCTTCCATTCTCACTGTAGAATTCACAGATGAGTGGTCAGCTGGTCTGGATACTTCCTCCGAATGTTCATCAGAATCAACGCCTTTGCACAGACTGTGATGTATCTTTCTCAAGTGTCGTCTGTTCCTCCTGAATGTCTTTCCTGCCTGCGTTTGCACCGTATAAGACCGAGGTTCATCTCTCTGTTGCACCACTACAGCGGGCACCCATCCACGTCTGCTCTGCATATGTACCGTGGATCCTGGAGCCAGCTCAGGTAGTGTCTTGGCATTACGGTTGTACTGACGCCGCATTCGAGATTGCAAATCCTCCAGTCTTTTTTGTATGTGTTGTGGGGTCGACTGTTGGAGAACAGAACTAGAGCATGGAATTGTGTATTCCTTAGTGACAGCAGCACTAGATGTGGGTCAGTGCCAGTTTCCAATGCTTTTTTCAATACATGCTTAACAGTCTTTATTGCTCTTTCAGCAAGACCATTGGACTGAGGGTATCCTGGACTGGAGAATTTGAGCTTGACGTCCCATGATGCCGCAAATGACTGCATCTCGTAACAAGCAAATGGAACATTGTCACTCACTAATTCTTTCAGGATGCCATGTCTGGCAAAGACTGACTTCATTTTTTGTATTACAGTGTGGGCTGATTTGTCTGGTATGTTCAGTACCTCTGGATATTTTGTCAAGTAGTCCACCAGCAATAGATAAGACTGACCTCTCAGCTCAAAGATATCTGCTCCAACCTTTATCCATGGTAATTCTGGAACATCATGAGTGATCAGTGGCTCTTTTGTTGCCGTGGCTGAAGTTGTTGGCACGGCGCACATCTCTCCACCATCATCTCTATGTCTTGCGTCATTCAAGGCCAGTTGAGGGATTTTCTGGTTTTGGCCTTCGTTCTCTGGACACCTTGATGAGCTATATGAAGCTGTGAGGTATGATTATCTTGTCTCCAGCCATTACAATGCCGTTTTGCACGCGAATTTTGTGTCGCATAGGCCAGTAGCTGTGTAGGTTGCTGTTTACATTGCGTCTTCTCTGCGGCCAGCCAGTCTTTACCTTTTCAAACAGGTCTTGCAACACTTGGTCGGCAACAGTGGCCTCTTTTAGCTGTTGAAGTGTTTGTGGACTCAGTGCATCTGTGGCCTCCATGCCATGCACAACTTTCTCATCATAGAGGTCTCTGCTGTCAGCAGCCTCACTACTTACGGTTGCACGGGACAGCATATCAGCAATATGCATGTGCTTGCCTGGTGTATATGCAATGTTCAGCTCATACTTTTGTAACTGTAGGAGCATTTGCTGCAACCGTGCAGGGGCCTTGCACAGCTGTTTCTGCATGATGTTCTCGAGGGGCTTATGATCTGATTGCACCATCACTGCCCTGCCATATATGTACTGATGAAACTTCCTTGCTGCAAAGAGTATGGCGAGTAACTCTTTCTCTATTTGAGCATATCTTTGCTCAGTGTCAGTGAGTGCTCGTGATGCATAACACACCGGGTGGCCCCCTTGCAGAAGACAGGCTCCTAAGCCATCCTTTGACGAGTCTGCCTGTATTATTAGTGTTTTTTTGTAATCAAAGAACCTCAACACGGGTGCTTTTGTGGGAGCGGACTTCAAATTCTTTAAAGCAGTGCTGTGATGGGAATTCCACTGCCATACAGCATCCTTCCTGAGCAGTTGTCTTAGGGGCGCTGTCAGTGAAGCTTCATTTGGCATGTATTGCGCTAAATACTTAGTCATTCCAAGTAGACGTTGCAGGCCTTGTTTATCCTCTGGGGGTGGCATATCCGTGATTGCCTTTACTTTTGCCTCATCAGATCGCAGGCCTTCTGGTGTGATGATGTGCCCCATGTATTTCACGGTCTTGACCTTAAACTGGATCTTTTTGCCATTAAATCTCACCTTGGCCGCTTTTGCTCTCTCCATGACTTTATCAAGGATCTCATCATGCTCCTGCTCTGATGAGGCCGCTATGATCATGTCATCAGCAATGATGTGTACTCCTTGTATGTCACCAAACGTCTCGCAGTTTTTCTGCTGAAACACCTCACTTGCTGACTTGATGCCAAATGGGAGTCTCCGAAAACGATATCTGCCCCAAGGTGAGTTGAAAGTGCATAGTTTTAAGGATGGCTCGTCCAACTTAATTTGCCAGTAACCATCTTTCTCGTCAAGAATGGTGAAGATTGACTTTCCAGCCAGGTTACTGCACACATCATCAGGAGTACAAATGGAATAGTGCTGGTGTTTTATGGCTTTGTTCAGATCTCGAGGGTCCAAACATACCCTCAGTGACCCGTTTTTCTTTTCTGTAATAACGAGGCTGTTTACCCATTCTGTGGGCTCGGTTACAGGGGATATAACATTTCTATGCACAAGATCTTGAAGAGTTTCTTTCAGCTTGTCGCAAACAGCCAGTGGAATATTTCTGCATCCATGTATCACAGGCGTGACTGACTCACCTAGCCCGGTGAAGACTGATGGATACATATTGATCAGTTCTTCTTTGGTTGACACAGATGTTTTTGCAAGCGGTTCAATCCTTTTCACCAGCTGTAGCTGCTCACATGCTGCTCTGCCAAGGATTGGCATGTCTGATTGATCGGACACATAGAACTGTAATGTGGCTGTGGCTTTGTCAGCCTTGCATTTCAGCAACACAACACCTTTCGGGGAGGAGCGCATTCCCCCGAATGCTACTAACACCGTTGATGTAGGCTGTGGCTTAACTGGACCAGGAATCTTCTGTATAATGGATACAGGTAGCACATTTGCCTCTGCCCCTGTGTCCAGTTTGAGTTTTATCTCTACACCTCGGATGGTGGCTGTTGTGTACCACGTCTTTCGTGTGTTCCAACTCTTGCACTTGGGTGTGTGTAAATGTGCCAATGTACATGGATTCTGTTTCACTCTCTATGCTGTGCATTGTCTTTGGTCTGCTATCATTGCGAATGGCTGCACGGCATACCTTGGAGAAGTGGTTACTTTTGCCACACTTATGGCATACCGCACCAATAGCTGGGCATTGACGTGGCTCATGGCTCTTTCCACATCTTCGTGTAATTGGCTTTTTGTTTCTTACACCTGATTTTCTCTGTTCTGTCATTTTCTCTATGGCATTTATTTGAGAGTCTTTGACAACTGCAGCATTTTTCAGTGCCTCTATCTGTGTTTTGGCTAACTCAGTTGCTCTGCACACTTCAATAGCTCTGTGCAATGTCAAGTCATTTTCACAAAGTAATCTTTCTTTGAGTGAAGGGTTTGTTATACTAAACACCAACTTATCTCTGAGCATGTCATTCTCACTTGCTCCAGACTCAGTCTTTGCTTTTTTGTCTCAACTCAGTAATAAATCTGTCCACTGTAATTCCATCTGCCATGGGATGAGACCAGAATTGATGCCTCTCAAACACAACGTTTTTTTGTGGGCTGCAGTATTTTCGAAAAGCTGTGAGAACGTCTTCCATCGTCTCGTTCTCTTCATCAACTAAATTGACGGTGAATGTATTGGACACTTCCAACGCCTCTTCTCCAATAGTGTGTAACAGAATGGCTAGTTTGACTGACTCTTGTTTGGTACTCGCGCCCGTTGCAGTCATATACAGACGAAAACGTTGCTCCCATCTCCGCCAATTTTCCGCTAGATTTTTCCGTTAGCACTAGTGACGAGGGTGGCTTAAACTGTTCCATATTTTCGTCTGCCAGCAGCATGCAAACTTTGCTGGCGCGCTAGTTCGTATCAACAAAACTATTTGCGTTACTCACTCTGACACCATGTTGTGTTCATGCGCCCTCTTTATCTGTTTGTCAGATACAGTGTTATATTTATATTCAATAAGCGTAGTGAGACCGCGAGCCGTGAACAGTTTCCTTTACTGAACTCTCTTACATTCTGCACATAGAACACATTAGCCAGGTCAAAGCAATCGATGGATGAGCGACACCTCAGCTCATCCAATCAACACAGATCTCTAAACCAAATCCACCACAACATATATATGATCAAGCCTACCTGTGAACTGTAATTTTTGCTCTGGTTTTGCTAGCAGTGGGTTGCTTTTAATCATCTTGAGAATGCAGTTCAAAAAATTACACATAACCACATTTGAGGTAAACGGTCTAAGCAAAATATTAGGGCGTCAGAGAAATGATATTGCCATTCAGAAAGATCAGCAGCATACTGATCATACAACAACCAAATAAACCACATAACCTTGATTCTGTAATATGGAACAAACTAATGTGACCAGATAAATGATCACTTTAATCTAGTTTTCTACAACAAGGTAAAAGACCAAACTGTTCTCAGCCCACAATATTTATCATGTCAGCTGTTGAAGAGATAGTTCATCCAAAATTACAATTCTTCTATCATTTACTCACCCTCATGCCATTCCAAACCTTTTATCTTCTGTGGAACACAAAATATATTTTAAGAAATGTATCAGTGGTTTTGTGTCCATACAACAGAAGTCAATAAGTGTAACAAAGGCTCTGGAACGTGTGGATCCATGTGCAGCTTTTATTAACAGAATGGTCAAGCAGGCAATGGGTCGAATAGGGGCAAACAGAGCAATGAGGAAAAGGCAAAATCAAAACCATAGTACAGGCAGAGGTCAGGGCAGGCAAATATCAATCAGTAATGTAATCCAAAGCAAGGGTCAAAAGGCAGGCAGCAAACAATCAATACACGATAGACACGATAGACAATGATAACAAGGTAAACAACAATAGAAAACGCTCTGAAATGTTTGACAAGGAAAAACAAGACATCGCAATAAGTTCATGAAGGACTGGGGCTTATATAGTCAGCTTGATTGGGACCAGGTATAGCACACAGGAAGTAATCAGTCCTTGGCACGGGCTCATAGGAAATGTAGTTCGAATGGGTACTAATACTCTGTTGATGGCTCCCTCTGGCGGCTCCTGACGCGTGGAGGAAAGCGACGCCGGGGTCTTACTCAAGATCTAGGGGCCGGCCTCTCTGGATGGGTTCTAAATGAACACTCCTCCGGACTGTTCCACTTCCAGTCAACGAGGTATTGGATCCTAGCACCCCGACGTCTGGAGTTTACATTTACATTTATTATTATTACATTTATGCATTTGGCAGACGCTTTTATCCAAAGCGACTTACATTGCATTATACTATACATTGATTCTGTGACATTGACAGTATGTGCAATCCCTGGGATCGAACGCATGACCTTGGCGTTGTTAACGCCATGCTCTAACCACTGAGCTACAGGAAAGCTGAGTAGTTGAGTAGTTGATTCAGCCTTTTCGCCATCAACCATTATGGAGAGGGGGGGGGGGTCTGTTCCCGGAGGCCCCCTTCCAGGTCTCCAACTGGTGCACCAGCGGGTTTGAGCAGGGAGAAATGAAAGGTAGTAGAAACATGGTAATCAGCGGGAAGATCAATGCAAAATGATACAGGGGAAATCTGTCTTATAATTTTGAAAGGACCACCGTATCTCAGATTTAACCTCCTAGGGGCCTGAATTGAGGTCTCGGTTGGATAGCCAGACCCACTGACATGGAGCGTAGGCAGGACCTTGGCTAGGAAAATTGCTATGAGGAATCTTTGGAACTGAGATCTGAGTACTAGGGGACACCCGAGATGCAGAAGGTTGCCTATTTTTACATGGCTGCTTCCGGGGCGCAGAGTGCGCATTTTTAGTAGTTCTGTTCTGGCAGGTAGTCATCAGGCGCAACACTGCTGGCGGATCTGCAAATTGAGAGGGACCCAAACTAGCACATACAGGGGATACAGGGATATATCAACCTGGGGTTCTTTGACACTGTGGCAACAAACTATTGTAACTGTATGCTTTGAGCGGGTCCGCACACTCAGTGGGTAGATCTGGCTTGGAGCCTTGTGGGTCTTTAGGAAGGCACCGGGGTTTAAACGATTGACAGGAGCTAAGCAGTGATCCTGACACGCAATTCCCCATTGGACAATCTGACCCTCCTTCCAGTAAATGATGGGTTCATGGGAGCATAGCCAGGGCAGTCCCAGAACAATTGAATGACTCGATGAAGGAATAACATAGAATTTAATTTTCTCCGAATATAGGACGCCTATTACTAACTGAACGTATTGGGTTATATGTTGGATTCTCCCAGCAGCCACCCATCTAACGCCTCCGCTGCTATAGAGGAACCACAAGGAGTTAGTATCAGGTTATTCAACCGAGCAAACTTGTGCAAAATGAAATTCCCGGTTGCTCCAGAGTCTATGAGGGCGAATGTGGTTATTGTATTCTCTGAAATTACAACTTTAACAGGTACTTTAATGCCATAAGAGGAAATAACATTAGTGGAACTCACCAGGAGGTGGTTAACGGGGGGCCATATTGGACAGGCAGACCTAATATGACCAGATTGACCACAGTACTCTGCGTTCACGCTCCTTCGGAGAGGGGTGAGTATATCCAATCTGCATGGGTTCAACAGTGTCCAAGAGTTCATGCCTTTGGGAGGCAGTGACTGACCGAATCAGCGAGAACGGATCAAGTTGTCAATTTGAATTGCCAGTTCAATGTAACTCATTCAGATCTCTCCCCTCATCACGACATGCCAACTCTGATTGCAGATCCAGGTTAAATCCTCTGCGAAAAAGTAGTTTTAAAGTGTCCTCTACCCACTCGGTTTGAGCAGCGAGTGTGCGGAAATAGAGGGCATACTCCGCTGCAGTCTACCTTCCTTAAGTGTGACAACAATTGTTCAACTGGATTTGTCCAAATTCAGGTAAAAAAAAACATCTAAAAATGACGGACAAATGAGTCAAACACTGAACCACTGTGGGCTAACCGTGGGCTAACACTGTGGGCTAACCGGAAAAGGAGTGACAGTAATTGGGTGGCTGGGTATCGGAGGGGTTGCTGCCGTAGTCGCTGGAGGGGAAACCAAGCCCCTTGGAGAGCTCTGACGAGTTCCTCTGTTAGTGAGGTCAAGCGTATGAGCTGATCCTGATGCATGGTGATCTGAGACACTTAAACGGACAGCTTGGCTGAGAGCTGTCGAATGGCTGCTGAATTGCAAAGTCATTTTCTCGTCCTGGCCTGTGCACAATGCTTGCCAAAACTGGCGTGCAACGGTGAACTGAGACTCTACCATTTCGGTGTTCATTAAATCCAGTAGTGGTTTCACTTACAAGTAGCCCACACTTTGCCTAATGTACCCACAGTATTCCCACGCTTCCCCCCCCAGCCCACACTTTGCCCAATGTGCCCACAGTATTCCTACACTTTGCCCACACCTAGCCCACACTTTGCATAATGTGCCCACAGTATACCCACACTTTGGGCTATCCCACTAAGGGCCCCACCTGACACAGGCCAATTCTCAACTGTATTGGGCATAGGCGGAGTTTCACATTTTTGCCTGGGAGGGGGGGGGGGTCACCTACTGACCACGAACTCTGTTTTTTTTTTTTTAAACCATTTATTAAAATTAATTTTGCCATAATTTACTCATTTAAATAATAAGATAATACAAATAAAATGAGACAATGTGAAAAATATTTTTAATTCATATCTGACAAAATCGATCGCTCTGGTCTGGGGGGGCAGTGCCCTCCTGGCCCCCCCTAAACTTCACCTATGGTATTGGGGCCCACAGGGGCTGCCCACATGGGCCCCAATGGGGCATGTCAGCTGGG
>JAZGTI010020889.1:0-10409 GCA_036877585.1 Botia kubotai | reverse complement strand
CTCCATATATTATCTAGTAGTGTGTGGTGTATGAATAGATTATGGATAGATGATTCTGACATGCCTGTGAAAAGATTTTCACACTGCCAATGTGTACCCCAGTGTTGTGTGAATCAGAAGCGTCACGGTCTAAAGATTTGCTGTAAATGAGCTCCTTTCTTCCTGTGTGTGTGTGTGTGTGTGTGTGTGTGTGTGTGTGTGTGTGTGTGTGTGTGTGTGTGTGTGTGTGTGTGTGTGTGTGTGTGTGTGTGTGTGTGTGTGTGTGTGTGTGTGTGTGTGTGTGTGTGTGTGTGTGCGTGTGTGTGCGTGTGTGCGCGTGTGTGTGCGTGTGTGTGTGTGTGTGTGTGTGCGTGCGCGGGGCAAGTAGGTGTTTGAGATCAGTGGCTTTGCGGTCCAGGCCGCACTAGCCCCCTCTTATTAGAATGTCACAAGGCCCAATAATAACCTCTCTAATAACAGGGTTGGCTCTCTCACTTTCTCTGTCCTTCCCTTTCTCTCTGTCCTCCCTCATTCCTTGGAACGATTGTACTTCATATCCGAAGTCATGCAATTAGTGTGGCTGAAAGGATGTGCTCACCATCTGCAGTTACTGTGCAGTTCATGCTGCACAGAAAGCTCAGCAACTGATGCCTGAGACTGACAAGTTAATCTCTTCAGTCTATATTCATTCATCAGAGCTAATTTAGTGTTCCAGTAGCTCAGTTGGTAGAGCAATGCAAAGGTTGCGGGTTCGATTCCCAGTGAACACATGCACAAATGTATAACTTAAATGTACTGTAAGTCGCTTTGGATAAAAGCATCTGCCAACGCATAAATGTAAATGTCATTTTTATTTGGAAATAGTAAGTTCTCCGGGTGATAACGGAAGAATTTGTCCTTATTTTGTTCATTTTTTTTAAACTATTTTAGAGTGCAAGCTTTCTAAAAAAAAGAACATTCAGAAAACAGCTGAAAAGGTGTCGGTATTAAAAAAATTTTTTTTCCAAAACAAAGATGATCGGAATAATGAGCAGGTTTCATGTAGCATTGCAATCAGTGCCTCAGCACACAGTGTGCAGTGCTGACACGCAGGGAAGCCTTAATGAAGAAGTGAGCCTATCACGGCTCACCTCGCACTCTTCTTAATGACTCAGACGGAGAGCAGCTCAAAGCAGTTGTGACTGTGCGCCGTGGGGGACGTCAGCGCTATAAATAAGATCTTTAAACTCGGAGAACCCACTCGCAGCTCCTAAACAGAGGCGCTCTAGAAAAGCCGCTCTAAGCGGAGGAGAGCTCTAAAGGACCCACTTCGTTCCACTTGCTTTAAAATGCTGGAAGCTTCACTGTATCACATTTTCTGTCTGTCTTCATGTTTCTGAATTTTAGCTCTCTTCCCTTCACTCTGAGGAGCGCAGAAAAGTGTGTCAACATTTCTCAACCTTGAGCGATCGCTTGTACACGTTCCATTAAAGTTCTGCCAGACAAAAACCCTTTGAAAGGCTGACTGTTCCTAGATAATGGCAGAAATAGGTGTTGTTTTAAGCAAAGAGATATATTTGTGCTTGAGTACTGTGTGTGGTTAGGTTAGGGTACATGTTGTCTGTACAACAAGGTCTTTGTGACAGCGTCAGACTGTTTATTGAGGCATTGGATATAGGACTGAAAGTATGAGCCATTTAAAATTGTATTTAATTCAAGAACGGTTATTCATGTCTTTGTGTGTTTTCCCTGCAGACTGACAGGTCAATCTGAAGCCAGACTGTGAGTGGATGCCTTCAACCCTCGCTGGATGATTCCATCTCTGTGATGAAAGGCTTGTCCAGTAGCCGCAGCCATCACCACGTGGTGACCTGCGACCCCCCTTTTGACTCCATGGTTCACCACTTGGACCACAAGCCCTACCTCATCAGCCAGATCGACAACCCCCACCCGACCGACCATTCCTACTACAACCAGAGAAGCCCCTACCAGCCTGACTGTGTGGTGCCTTATGGGACCTTCCCCCGCCGACACTACAACTCTCCGAACGAGCTGAAGGATGAGACCGCTGTGGTCCCCTACACTGGGGGAGGTGTTCCAGTCAACAAGAGCCAACTTGTCCCCATTCCCATGTTGGATCAGTTTGACCGCCAACTCCCAGTGCCTCGAGACGGCTACCACACGCTACAGTACAAGCGTGCCGCCGCAGCCTTGGAGCAACGGAGCGATAGCCCTGGCCGAATACGCCACTTGGTGCACTCCGTTCAGAAGCTCTTCACCAAGTCCCATTCCCTAGAAGGCCCACACCATGGCAAGGGCAGCATCAACGGGGGCAAGGCCAGCCCCGATGGAGAGCCCCCCGCCATCCGGCATCGCAAGCGCAGCAAGAGCAGGGAGCGCTGCAAGTCAGCCGAGCCCAAAAACCGGACACCGCCATCTGGCTACTGGAGCTCCGATGAGTTGGAACGCGAGGCCTGCCTGTTCCATCACGGACCGCCGGGCATCATGACCATGGGCCGTCACCCGGATAAGTCCCAGTCGCAGTACTTCCTGGAGTCCTACAATACCATTAATGACCAGGCACTCAAAAACTCCCGCAGCAACAACGATTTGGGAAAGTGCTTGACGTGCGTGCCGCTGAGCGTGGACGCCTCACAGCTCATGAAGAAGAGCTCGTGGTCGTCCTCTCTGACGGTGAGCAGAGCACGTCAAGTCTACCAGAAGGCCTCTGTAAATGTAGATAAGGCTCTAGTGAAAGCAGAGGCTTGTCAGCAGGAGCGCTCATGCCAATTCTTGCAGGTATGCAAAAAGCCTTTCGGTTCTCCCCCTACACCCACATGCTCACCTAACCCACCTCCACCCTTCCACCATCCCTCCTCTTCCTCCTCCACTCTGGAGAGAGCCTCCAGTTTTGATTTGAGTTCTGCCGAGAAGTAAGTGCAAACCATTAGCTGCCTTACTTTCTGTTTAGCTGACAAGCATCTGTTTCAATCCATTTGAACCCTGACTGGTATTATTTCCTCTTTCAAAACTTGAAAATCATATTTTGCCAGTGTTTTCAAGAAAGACCTTGTTTTATTGCTATCTGTGTGTGCTGTGAGTGTGTGTGTGTGTGTGTGTAGGTGGGTAGAGCTGGAGAGGTGAGTAGACCGGGCGGCTGGTATGCATGTGAAAAGTGTGTTGCATAGACTGTGTGGTTTGAGAAAAAATGATTTTGTACCCAACGTTAGAATGATTAAAAAACATTACATATATAGTTATGGTGAGAGGAAAGTCAGTGTATTTTCTCATTCTTTACTGTATAAGGCCATACAGTCTTAAAAGTCCAAACGAAAAGGCAAATGATGTAACGTGTTGCGTTACACGTGTGTTAAGTAAAGGAACCACAGAAGATCTTAAGACCACCTGCAGCGCGCCGTGAATCAGAGTTTGCACGTGGGCGGCCACATACTAATTCAGAGGCTAAATTGAGCCGGCAGGATGTCTCACATGTTCTCCATCATGCTCTGTCAATACAAAGAATAATTGGCATCTTTCATAGGGGCTAAATCCGGACCCCAGTTGCCATGGTAACCGTGAGTGACAGGGCTTGCGCTATGTAATTCTTGTTCTAGAGGTTTGTGGAAAAATTCTTTAGACATTCGAGCTCGAGTTGTGATTTCTCTTTGATTTCCAGTCAGAATTATTATGTTGACTTTGTAGACTTTATAAAGAGGTATAGGGTTTGTATGCTTGTTTATTTAAGGGTTTTTACATCTGTGTGTTTGTTTCGCTGAGGAAAAAACAGCTTCTCTATAAATAGTAGAGGAAAAGTAGTTCTGTTGGGCTGGAATGACTCAAAATACCTTAAGACATAAACTGGAATTCTGTTAATGACAGGAAATGAAATGTAGGACAGTCTTTCATCCCTATACACGATCAGAGGCACAGTCTTGCTGTGTGCTGTGAGGGCTGCTGTACCCAGATCTGTCCAACACAGGATTTATCTCATTTCCTGCTAATCACACCCAACTCGACCAAAGGCCTGCGTGGGTGTTGCTGGTGTCTTTGAAGGAAGTTTGTGGTGTTTGTCAGGTCTATGTGGGTGTGTGAGCAAAGCAACAGCATTACTGGAGTCGTTCTGCCTCTGACTGCCTTTTATGCACTTCCTGACGTCAAGGCCAGCCGTTTCCCCAGTAACGAAAGCTCTGCGATGATTCATATAATCACAGTGAAATTCTTAAAAGTGGGATTTTCTCTCGTTGCCGGTGGAGATTCTTATTTCAAACCTTTAAAGGAGCCTCCATGCAGTGACGTATGCACAGCGTAAACGGCTTCAAACAGCAGCTCAGTCTGTTAGCCTCAGAGTGAGATAATGTAGAAGTCATTTGTCAGTTATTTGGCAAAAAATGTCAACCTTGGTCTAATTTAAGACCAATGTTTTTTTTTACAAAAATGAGTTTATTAAGACTTTGTCTAGGGATCCCAATTCTCCAAATAGCAATTACGCATTTAAAATTATGTATCGGAGGTGTGCCTTCCTAAATCTATCTTTTGTTTAAGTAATCCATAAAAAATTTACATTGTTTCTGCTTGTCGACGACTTGTGCTTCAGATGTTGGTGCTCATTCATCTTTTTGTACAATTCCAACAAATCCTACAATATTTGTACTTTTTTTTATAGAGAATGTGAAAATATTAAGAACTCCTTTTTGAAAATGCTCATTTTGCCAGCACAGGTCACACATATATATATATATATATATATACACACACAATGTGTTCTTCTAACATAACTATTCTATGTACATAATATCATAAATTAATAAGTATAATAAGTATAAAAATGCAGTGTTCAGTGTTTGTCTGGTATAGTTATGCTAGTTTAGTCTATGAATGCTCGGAGGCACATTGAATGTGTCAGTATGATGCTGCAAAAACAGCATTAACTGTGCATAGTAATGTATGAATCTGCACGTGTAGCGGCAGGTTTTTACTAGAAAGTCGCTCAGCAGGATTTCTCCGCAGATGTCAGCGAGTCCAACTGAAGTTTCCTGATCCTCATTAAGTTCCTGACAGCTCGGGGAAGAAATTCTGGCACTGACTCCATTCTGACGCTAATGGAATAAATATTATTAGACGTTTGCGTATAAGTGGTGGTTTAATCAAAAGCGCGCGTTATAGTTTATTATAGGAGGCGTGTTTTTATCTTGTAGCGTCGTAATGGGCATTTGTGAAGGTTTTATTATAATTAGATTGTCGGTATTTCATTTCAACCCTTTCAACTTTAATCAGGAAACCACACAGTTGACATTGAAGCCTGTACCAGTCTGAGCCAATCCAATCTCTTTAAACTCCAGTCCTACTTACTTCCTCATACTTTCAGAGCTTTTTATATTGATGAGAGCTTGCCCTGAAAGAGCAGCACTGGGACAGATGCTTAACAACCCAGTGAGGCGTCGTTAGTGTAATCACGCAAGCTCACTCCGGCAGCTTCATTAACTATGTCTGCAAGATCAGAGAGAGAGTGGCCATCAGAATGCTTGTGTGGATGGTTATATATGGGTGTATGGGTGGTCTGTTGAGCCGTGCCCAGGAGAGGCGGGTCATATTCTCACTGCGTTATCTTTGACCCCTCAGGTCCCTCAAGATGAGTGGGGGGGCTTTCCAATAGGGAAGGATGAGGACATCCCGTGCAGACGCATGCGCAGCGGCAGCTACGTAAAAGCAATGGCGGAGGACGACAGCGGAGACTCGGACGACAGCCCTAAACCCTCACCCAAGATGCAGGCGCGGCGAGCCAGCTACCTCAAAGCCACTCAGCCATCACTGACGGAGATGACCACCCTAAAGTAAGAGCCCTAGTTTTAGTCATGTAATCCGTACGGAAGCATGTAACAGTTATGCAGTATTGGAGTTATTATTAAGTAATTAAGAAAATTGTTAAAATGGTGACCAAATACTGCTCTGTTTTAAAAAGCTGTTTTAGCTTTAAAAACGTAGGCTTTATAATGTCGTTAAATATTCCAAATTTAAAAAAAAACGTAATATTTAAATACTGATAAGAGAATTTGTAAGAGCATAGCTTTGCAAGTGAAAACGACCTGCAAAAATTAGGTAAATAGAATTACGTAGCAAATGGTTTAAACTGATAACATACTGATAATGTAGGTAATTAACCTTCTAATGGGTTTTCCTAGAGTAGGCAACTCGGATAATAAACTACTATATCGGTCAATGTGTGAACACTGCATTTTAGCTGCATTTTGTATTAGAGATGTATTCAGAAGTAAATTGAAGAACAAATTGGTCGTTAGAATTGATAGGTGGTTTTTATTAACTTTAACCAGTTTGGAAAATGAATTGATTTGAACTGCTGAGTTACAATATTGATTGAAGCTGGCCTCAATCTTTTCAACAGGTTGAATTGATTACTGAGTGAATCACTTGCCGATCTGTGCTGGGTGATGTTTCACTTAAAACATGACACTCTGATCCCAGATACTAGCAGACTGCGCAGAGGATTTGCTGTGAAAACCAGTTAAATAAAATGACGTTTATTAGCATTTGATTCAGTTAAATGTATTACTTTCACAAATTTAAAAATGTAATATTAATCTACCTTTTTTATTTATTCATTAATTTCGGAGTTCCACAAATGACCTGTATAATATATCTTATGTAATATTTGAAAAACGAGTAAGCATTAAAATGCTTGAGGTTGGCAGCCATATTCTTCTGCTTTGGTATCTACCATTTGGCATCCCTTAAGGGTGACTGTGGTACTTCAGCCACGTAATAGTCTTCCAGCTGGCCCATCTAAATCTTCAGCCTGCCCAGTGCCTGTTTCAAAGCATACTAGACCAGTCATGTACATGAACACATTTAACCTTTAACACCTGCTAAGTGTGCAGATCTGTTACCACACAGCTTTAACGAGTGAAGAGTTTAACTGTCAAGGTTATAACTCTAAGGAGAGGCACAGGGAAGTTGTTTTAGTCAAGATATTCATTAGTCTGGTACTTACATCTCTATAGTTTTTGTCCCTCATTTATTTCTGCCGTCTTTATGATAAGACATGTCAGTTTAGTCAGCCTTTTCAAGCCCTTTGTCAGTTAAAGGAAAATTAATTAGGTTTTTTTTTTCTTAACACAAAGAAAAGTTCCATACAGCTTGTCTTGTATTTTCTGTCGGTCTCATTATTCTAATGTTGCGCTTTGTGTTTATTGTGATTGTATGTGCATAAACAAAATGAGTTTTGAAGCAAATGAGTGTAGCCCAATTAAATTCCCTGCTGTTTTATTTTAATTGTTTTTTTTTTTAGTTTATTAAACTAACTTTGTCAAAAAAAGCATTTGCAAAGAATACAAATGTGGAATACAAATGGCATTCTAGGTCGGTACATGATGCACCTTCAAATTATTAATGTCTTTTTCATTTAAACAAATCATTTTAGAGAGGAATCAAAGACTGCTGTTTTATAAAGTACATAATAGAGTTTGACTAGCACATTAGATTTTACAGATATGAAATTTTTAATTTAAAGATTAAGCAGAGCATGTTTCATCACCAACCAATTTTTTATTACCTCATCTTCAAACTAGTGCAGGTGATTAGGTACAGAACGTTCTCCAAACGTTCTCTGCACAGTACCAGACTTTTTAAACTCTATGCCCTGCTTGCCAGTGGGCACCTGACTCTTGCTAATGTAGGTCACCAGGTAGTTGTAGTATTATTATGTAGTATAATAAGCCGTGGTTCAGCATTGGGCTAATTACCAACCTGGCATATGACTTGATCATCTAGCACAGCTTTCATAGGCAGAGCTTCTGTGGCTGTGCACGTATAGCATCAACACTGATAAACGGAGATTAGATGGTCACAGAGACATGCATCCCTCAATGGAGATATCAGTCAGCGTCTCCACGGTAACACACCACCATTATTTCAGCCTCCCTGGAGCTGAGTACGGGTTTAATTAAGGAAGCACAATATGCCACGTCGTCGCCGTGGAAAAGGTACAAGTAATTACTCTAATTAGCCCAGGGACTTGCTAAAAATTGCAGCACTTGTATCACAATAACGGTCCCCTGTCAGTCAGCTTTGGGCTTGTGTGATGCAAGAAGTTGTCAGTTATACTAAAATAACATTCATTGATTTTACAGGTTCTGCACTAAAATATTCAGTAGCTTTTATACATATATAGCATTTTATATTAGCAGAATAATACATATATATATAGAGAGAGAGAGAGAGAGAGCATAGCTTTTATACAATGTGAATGTATTATTCTGCTATTTTAAAGCTAGCACATTTAGGTGCATGTGAGTACTGCGTGTATGAGCGGGGGATGATCTACGTTTAGGTAAGTCATTGCAGGGTTGCCATAGTAACAGATTTGTGCTGTAATAAGTCTAAGGATGTTGACTGAAATGGACTGTAGGTGGGCTGAGGTCATTAAATCAATCACACATACTTAATCATTATTGTTATTTTTCTAAACCCTTTTGGATATGTAATTTGTAGTGACACTTTTTTAACCTCATGAAACTGGGGGGGATATTAACTGTACATGAAAGTTAAAAAAGACAGTCCTGGTGGTTCTGCATAATACTCAAGATTCATATCTACTAAAGCTCAACCAAAGTGTTCAGAGATTGTAACCCTAAACGCAGTGAAATGCCCCAACAAGGATTGGAGGATTTGAAGAATTGAAAATTTGTAATTCTGCCCTGGCATTATTAAAGTTCAAATATTTTATCATGAAATCTCCTCAGTCCCTCAAAAAATGCTGGATTTATCTGTTTACTGCAGAAAAAAGTGCCTTGCATCAGCACATGCAAGAGATGTTTGTTTGCTTGAGCAAGCCATCAAATTCCCTTAAACCAGCTAACTTCATGATTATATACTGAGGACTGTGCTTTGACCTTTTATTTTCTTTCTGTATGGTTAATAATAGACATGCCTCTATCATGGCTGTATTTATAGCGCAAATACTATACATTAAGTTGGAGTGTAGCTATTGCTTATCTTACATAGCTCAGGAAATAAATAAATCACATGTATGTTAGTCACAATTCTGTATCTTTGTGAATCATCAACCTAAAGAGTCTTGGGATGCCTTGGGGAGCTGTCACTGCAGCCTGAAGTACATGAGCCACAGTGCTGCGTTGTGATTGGCTGGAGTAATTAGCAATCACACAGTGAACCAATCCATCTCAACGACCACAACAGTGAGGCAGAAGCTTATATGCTTATTTCACAGCAATGACATCATGCATAGCTGGTTCCCCAAAGCCAGGTTCACTCTGGGGGGCATCCTAACCCCCCACCACCCACTCAGCACTTCCTGTGAAGTTTAGCCATTCTGTTTTGCAGCAGGGTAGGGAAGTGCCCTGGGGCTTTTTGAACTGGATTGCTCAGTGCAGGTTCATGTGAAGCCATGCAGATGGAGGCTGGTAGACGTACGCCAGCGCTGAAGTTTCCTCTGCTGTAGTGCTGACGCTGCTGCAGTAGATAAAGATGTCTGTCCATCAGCAGTGTTGGTGCGAGTATTGCGCACGTATGTGCTGGGCTGTGGGGGGCGGCCTTAAGAGAGTTTAGCTGTTTTCTTTATAGCCCGTGTGCTGCACTGGCTCTACCTGTTTTGTGCGGGAGTGTCCTGAAGGAGGTTCTGCATCTTCAGTTATAGAGATCCTGCAGGGTCCTGATTTTGTGACGAGAGGTCCTGCATTTTGTGATGTCATAGGCTGAAGATGTGTCATTTTTCCCTTCCCCCAGCTCAGAGATTTTCCACTGCCTCACTAATCTTTCCCCCTTTACAGATAAATAAATGTCTTGTGTTTTCTCCCTCATCCACAGCATCTCCACAGAACACTCTCCAAAGCTGCAGATCCGGAGTCACAGCTACCTGCGGGCGGTGAGCGAAGTTTCTATCAACAGGAGCCTGGACACCCTGGACCCCAAAGCTCTGCTAGCCTCTCCCCAATACCGTTCCCGCAACGAGAGCTACATGAGGGCTATGAGCACCATCAGCCAGGTTTGTGACCCCCTACCTCCCCAACAGCACCATCTTTGGTGCCCGCTCCTAGTGGGGGACAGGGGGAGGAAGGTCAAAACCAGATTAATCCAAACCATGAAACTGATCTGTATTTCATCCACTGGTGAGATGAATGCAAGCCATCACCATAACAATGTTCAATTATAGATGTGTATTGTTTGTCTTACCAACTTACAATGACGAATACCTCCATGTTCCTCCAAGTGGGATGGTATTCATCAGAACCAACACAGTTACTCATCCTTTGGACAAACATAGACTCCCTAAGCATTAATTTGTCATGCTAATTACAAAGCTGCAAATATGACATAATTGTCATTTGCCACCCGCATCATCTCTATCATGGCATTATGCCTCTTCAAATGCACAAGGAATGTCTAATATAACTAAGTTTTTAGTAATCTTTTTGTGA
>JAZGTI010020888.1:0-10409 GCA_036877585.1 Botia kubotai | reverse complement strand
AGTTATATTTTCGGCAGTTATAACTTTAAAGGCAGTAATTTAATTGAAATCATCTTTAGCCTGGTTGTGAGTACTGTCTGGGAAACATTTAACCGTTTACAGTAAAGAGCTTAAAGTGTATATTATATAACCCTGAGGTTCTGCCTTGTTTACGTTCTGCAGCGTCGTGAAGTGGCCAAAGCCGTCTTCTGTTTAGTGCTGATCTTTGCCCTTTGCTGGTTCCCACTGCATCTCAGTAGACTCTTAAAGAAAATGGTTTATGTTCCAGATGATGAAAGACGTTGTGACCTACTCAAGTGAGTTTGATTTATGTTATACCATACTTTGTACCTCTCGAGTGTACAGCATTTTTCGTGTGAAAGTTACAGTTCATGTAGTTGTAGTGTTAATACCGTGCAAGAAAAACTGATTGAGTGTCCACAATTTCAGCTTCCTGTTGATCATGGATTATTTCGGTATAAACTTGGCCACTGTCAACTCCTGCATCAATCCCATCATACTTTACTTTGTCAGCAAGAAGTTCAAGAATTGCTTTAAGGTGGGTTGTTTCCTTATTTAAGTGCTATTGCAATGCAAACAGACAAAATGACGGAAATGTTGATACTGTAAGTGTTTCCTTACCATGGGTTCCCAAAATGTAATTGTCATTGTATTAGCTGCCATTGTATTAGCAAATCAAAGACTTCCTTGATTTTTGGAGACAATGTTGAGGGTGATAAGCCATGACTTGCTCTGGTTGTCTTCATAGACAACCAGACAGTTCGCCAGTTCTGAGGTCAGACCCTGAGTGGGCCGCTGAGAGTAATGATAATCTAAATCTAGATAGATGGATGGATAGATAGATAGATAGATAGATGGATAGATAGATAGATAGATAGATATGTCAAATTAAAATCTTATGATTTTGCCTATGCTTTCTCTTCACTCTATCCCTGTGTTAGTCCTGCCTGTGCTGCTGGTGTTATACCAAGAACCAGGTTTCCAGCTCTGGGCCCATGAACGGCACCAGCATTCAGTGTAAAAACTATGAGCCCGGCAACCTGAACACAGACAGAAGCCTCCGCAAAGACAGTGACTGATAAGAGGATGTGGAACTCACAGCAATCTACAGTCATGCTTAAAACATACTAAAAATGGACATCAGCCAGTGTCAAACTTTCTAACTGCATTTGTACGACAGAAACCAGGGGAACTCCATGCTTACCACACTACAGGGCTGGTTTTATATATATATAGCTACAAATTAGACAATAGACCTGATATATTTAAAGTCTCCCGCAGACACGGAGCAGCTGTTCCCATAGACATACAGACTGTTGTTTTTCACTGTGAGAAATTGTGGGAGTTTAAAGCAACAGTGACAGGATGCGGCTGAACCTAACGACACCAAATGAATCCTCATCAGGAACTCAAAGCGTTTTCTCTGCGTAAATACTGTACTGTGAAAACACTTTGGATCGTCACTGTCTGTTGCCAAAGGAAGTTTCGGAAAGGAAGAGTGAAGTGGTCTGGGTCAACCTGTTTTCTGCGTCCATTCTTTGTGTTATGAGCTTTGCCAAAGAAACTCCCAGCATTCCCCTGAATAGGTTGTCCGTCCTTTAAATTCATCATCCAGGTTTAATATCCGCCCGTTATTTTTAGCGTAAACACGGATATGAAAGCTGCTGCTTTTATTTAGTTGCTTAGCAAATCATGTTTGTCATGTTGTGCATCACCTGTGTTTATATACTGGGAAAAAAAAGATATGTTACCTGCCTTTGTGATTTGTTACGTTTTATGTATATATGCATGAAAGACAGTTATCACGAGAGTCTGTAAGCTCAGAATAAATTTAAAATGAATCTGTAAGCTCAGAATAAATGACAAATGTGATTTACTGAACCTTGAGGAATCACAACAAGAACATGTTACAGTAAGTCTAAAGTTCCACAGATGAATTCACTAACCGTCAATTCCAGCGATGAGGACGCAAGTAAAATTTTGACCTTGTTGAAATTTAAGAGTCATTTTTTAGGAACGCATCCAGTTGCAACAAACGTTGGGTTGCAGTGTGTTCTGCTCAAAAAAAGAAGGACAAAATGATTTCTGCGTTCTGAACATAAGGGCGCGGGAAACGAGGCCTTTATATAATCAAAACAAAACCGCCCAGGAGATACAGACATATTCTTACTTTATTTTGACACTGTGAATTTTAAAATAACTCATAAATGTTGTTAACCTTGTATACATTACTTTATTATTCCTAATATTTAATGGCCTCTGTATTTGTAAACATTTGCTTTTCATCAGAAGTTTGAATTTAAATATTTGTTTTAACCTTATTGCAGCAAAAGGATTTTTTCTTAAATATTGTTTTCTTGGTGTAATTTGAAATTGCTGATATGAATGATATTGTATACATATTCTGACAATATCTACATGGGTTCTGATCATTTGAAGCGCTACGTGTAGATTGACATATTTGTGTGTGAGAGGATAATGAAAAGGTCACATTTGTGTTAGACTATGATGTCACACATTTATGATGATGTCACATATGTATTCATCTTGGCTACCACTATTGAATGAGGAATGTTGCACATTTATATAAAGATATATTAAGATTTGAACCAATCATAATGCTTTTAACATCAAAACAGCTCTGCTTACTCTGTATGCTATTAATTACTGTGATTAACTATGCATTATTTTACACGTTATGATTGACAGTAGTTAAAACAACATTTTCTAAAGACTGTTATAGCCTTAGTCCAATTTTCTAGATAAGCTGCTAGTTATTTTTAAGAGTATTGGACTATTGATCCTACCACTTAAAGCGATGCTCTCTTATCTCAAAACATAATGAGGTCTCAATGTTCAGAGAAAGGTGCCTTTTGACATCTGTCTGTTACTGGCTTGTGAAGACGCTCCAGTATTGGAGTGATTTAAGATGCACTTTGACCCAGCAGGCAACACGGCCCCTCTGGGTCATCTGTGTCAAGCCAGAGGATGTGAACAGCACATCCACAGAAGATTACATGTAAACTGCAGAATTTAAACCAAACCTGTTTGCAATGTCTGATCATACAGTGTTTTGCTTAAAAGTCTTCTATCAATCTAATAATGGTTTGGACAAATACATTTTTTATGTGCTTGTGTGGTTTTTGTTTGCAATTAAAAGAGTATACATGATGGAAATATTGCTTCTCTGTACATTGTTTTTGTCAGAATGAATGAATGAATGGTTTGTTGTCTGTTTATGGATTATTTACTGGTCTGAGGTATGATTGCTTAGAGGTTAATGCAGATGTATTTGTTTTAACAGTTACAAGTGAGTATGATGATTTATAATGCTAATTATTTTTAAATGTTATTGCAACACAATGTTCTAGGCTGAATTTAAACCTACAGTACGCACCAGCCAAAACAAGCACGGTCTTCATTTTTTGACCATGTCATTTTTTTAAAGATATTCTTTATAAAACTTGAAATTACAATAATAAAAGAGAACAGAGCCAAGATTTGAGCCTTATAAAGTTATTTAAACGCTTTGTGTGAAATCCATTGATGAAAATCTGGGATCTCAAACCTCTGATTATTTCTCATGCATTTTAAACTTAAAAAAGTTTGTCTTCAGGGAGAACAAGGAATGGCTTTAGGTCAAAGGAATTTGGTGGGAACCTCTACGCTTGCCAGGGAAGATTTCAAATGAAGCAAACGGCAGATTTACACAAAGTTGATTTAGTCATATTAAATAATATTTTTGAATAAAACCACTTAATTAAATATTACTACATGCAGCGCATTTCTAGGTTATCAAAACATTTTTACTGCATATAAACCAAACTACAAGAGAAAGTTTATTTTATAATTCATCAAGATATACAGATATCTATCTTGTGCTTCCCACAAGTTTAGCTGTATTGAGTTCCATAAGGTCATCTGATTATACGAATGGAAATTTGCAAGTCTGCATCATATATTTTGAGGAAATATAACACAGTATTTCTGCAGGCATAGGTCTCCAAAGCCAACCATACACCCCATACCAGACGGCTAAATTAAAGTCTACCTGTGCTCTGTCATGGATTATATTACTAACATAATACTGATATTACACACCACCACTGATATTTTACACAAACAAGGGAATTTACATGAAATGTGGACACAGTTGGTGTTGACTGTGACATACTGCAGTTATCTCTCAGGAAAGCACACTATTTTTGAACATGAGGTAACCTTATGTCATGCAAGCGATTAAAAAAAATCATACAGGCCCAGGCATCCAGAAATATCTATTATGAGTTCCAAGTAGACTGATGCAACCAAGACAAAATATTATTCTGAAGTGTACACATTAGAATGATTTGTGAACATTTTTTAAAACATGTAGCCCAATAGTGTTGTGTAAGTTAATATTTTAAAATGTTTTTATTTAATTTACAAACACTAACAGCTGATGAGTAAATTGAATCTGTGCACCCTATTTGCTGTAACTTATTTGGCCAGATGTTTAAAATGAATAAATAATCAAAAGTACATATTCTTTTTTTCTGTCCTAAAGGTATGCATCTGGCATACACCAAGTCATAAAGATCATAGTTATTTTAATTTTTCCCCAACGTGTATTGACATCTAATTTAAATTCACACTAAACACAGAAGCACAACGCTAACGCTGGTGGTCACGTGAGACGTTGGCTGTGGACGTCACATGGCGTTTAAACTTTAAATGTGTCTCCAATTTCTCTAACACACCGCCTGTTTGTCTTCCCTGCCCCGACATGGCAGAGTCCCGCATGTCATTTTGCAGCGCTATCCCTCCAAGCGAGGCGTTCGCGTAAGTGTGGCAACAGCGATTTCTAATTTATAAAAGCTTAAAGGATCGATTCAATATTCATGAACAATCTGTCCCACCACAACGAGCCATTTCTGTAACTGGGGGACAGTATGATGACACCGCAGAGACGAGAAGGAAAAGTTCTGCCTCCGCGTCACTACTAAGATGCCTCACCCTGTCCTCAAATACTAAACCCCTATTTTTAATTGGGAAAGGTGCCGCTTTATTGTAGTTCGTTTCTTCTTCGTGATAAAAGAGAGCAAAAGAAGAAAAATAGCATTTTGTTTAACAGGTCTAGTTCGCGCGCATCTGTTTTCATCATGGAAAAGTTCAGCTGTAGCTGATTTTCCATGTAAAAGGCCATTAAACGCATCTTGCACATTTGGTGGGTAATTGAAACAGGCCAGTTAAACTGGACGGAGATTTTCCCTGCGCATGTTTATTTTAAATGTTGACCGTAAAGGATCGGTTTGGCAGAGCTTTCAGTCTTCTGCATAACAACCGCGAAAAGTGTTTTACAGTATGATGCAGGATAAAGATGTTGTGTGGGTGTACACTTCCACCTCAATAACGGTTCATTTTACACCCATTTTGAAATATGACACTTAGAGAAATAATTAAACAGTTCTTAGACAGCACGCCTGATTCACATGGCACGCAAAGAGTCTTTATAAACGCAAGACACCCGACGTGGTTGCAGGTCTTGCACCTCTTTAACAGAGATGTAACCTAGATACTTGTGTTGTCCAAGAAAATACAAATTGATTAACATGCAACAGATAATAAGATAGATACTGTTTAATATTTTTAAAAGAGACCGATAAGCCACAGAAAGCACTCGAACAAAACAGTATAATAAACAATGACATTCAGAGACATCAAAGTTCTTTTGGCTTCGTGTACATTATTATTGAAGCATTGATATTGTAAAATATCGTTCAAATATCGTGGGTTTCTGACCTTTCACATGATACATTGATTCTCAAAATTTGCCTAATTCCTTATCGCAAATATTATCTATTAATAAGACAGACAGACTGACCGACCAAGCACTGCTATAATAATGCTATACCAAGCATTATATTATTTTACAGTGAAAATAGATATAATTATATAATAATTTATTATTTTTATATGAGGTTTTATAGATGGTAATATGCTATTTATTTTTAAAGTGTGGTCAGTTTTTTTATTGTATACCTTTTGTAACCATACAGTATTGGGTTTGTACAGTGTTTATATTAAGTATCGGGTTGAAACATAATGCGCTTTTATTATATTTTTATTGTACATTTATTGTAATTAGGTTAGCACTTAAAAACACAGTTTTACCACACTCCAGAAATCTTAATTGGTAAAATTGACGACTGTTCTGTTGTTCAAAACAAGCATAAAAATACTAACGCAAAAAGAGAATTAAACTGGATTTACAGACTTGTTTGTGCTCGACAACAATTATAGGCTACTTTTAGACGGGAGAGCTCAGAATAAACGAGACTGAATTTCTTGATAATGTGTTGCCATACACTGTCATCTAGTGGCGGTAGATTGAGCCTAACCTAATCGATTTATTTGCGTTGTGAAAGCTCTTTCTTTCTAATAATTATTTAATTATTAATTATCATAATTATATTCTGTAGTTAGTCTGCGTTTCTATGCTGTAAGAGATTTTCGCGGATTTAACTCGGCTGTGTAAAGATGCCTCATCTCAACCTGGCAGTTCAGTAAAATCTGTAGCTGGGTCCTTACTGGTCATGCTAGTTCAACCTCCAAAAACCAGCATGTTGTTTCTGAGAGGCCTGCAACAAGTAGCTATATAAGCCTGAAAATCTCAATATTTTTTATTAAATAATGTTTATTTTTTATTTTGTTGTATCTTGACAGTATGCAGTATTACAGATACTGTTTTTAAAAGTGAAGAACTTGTGACCAATTACTGTATTCACCTAGAAAATGTATATTTAGTCAAAAATGTCTTTAAAGCTTTCAGAAACGAGAATTATTATTATTATTATTGAACTAACATACATTTATATTTGTAAACATATTTAGTTATAAATTCCGTTAAAGCTTTCAGAAACGAGAATTATTATTATTATTATTACTGAACATTATTATTATTATACTATTATTATTAATAAACATGCGATCTTTTGTATTCAGTATTGTTTAAAATTCCGATTGCAGGTCATGCGTTGTCGCTGATCCGGTCCAGATGGGGGCGCTACATATAAACTTCTCCGTGGTTTAACAAAAACAGGAGACGCACCAAAACAGTGACGACAAGATAAACAGGAAGTTCCGACCAACTTTATTTAATAACATTTCGCCTGTTTCATACTCTTGTCAGTTTGTGTGCGTTTGATGTCATGGATTATAGGAATAGAGCGTTATGATTGCACGCTGATGTTGACGGAACGCAGTGTGTTTTGGAGCGGAAAGCATGAGGAGGTTACTGTTTGTGTACAGGGAATCAGCTGAATATTTCACGCGTTCACCACACTCATGATTCACCTAGATACGCATCGTGTTTATACGCATCGTATGCGTCTAAATACAGCAACTGCAGTAGTACTGCCAAGAACTTAACGTGCGAGGGAACTCGGCTTGCCTCTGTCTAATCCCAGCTGAGTGTAATGTAAGTGTCCAGTGTCCGCGGTAAAGATGCCGTGCACATGTGGGAACTGGAGGCGGTGGATTCGACCTTTGGTGGTGGTGCTTTACATCCTGCTTCTTCTGGTTGTCCTTCCACTTTGTATATGGGAACTTCAAAAATCAGAGGTCAGATGTATTTTTAATAAGCACACACTGAAAAGTATGCAGCTGATCTCCCCATATAATTAATTATTACTAATTATTAGTTTTCTTCTCGTCATGCGTAGGTTGGTACTCATAACAAGGCGTGGTTCATTGCTGGGATATTTGTGTTCATGACTATACCCATTTCACTGTGGGGAATACTGCAGCATCTAGTACACTATACCCAACCTGAACTGCAAAAACCTATTATCAGGTACATTTATAAATAAACTTCACAATGATATTTGATAGCATGTCATATTCCAGTTGCGTGTTCCTGTAGCTCATTTGGTAGAGCATTGCTTTAGCAACGGTTGTGGGTTCAATTTACAGGGGAGCACACTGACAAAATGTATATACTGTAATGTAATATAATGTATAAGTCATTTTGCTTTGTTTACATTATCCCAGCCTTTTTTCATTTACCAACCCTATTTTTCTTCCTTAGAATATTATGGATGGTTCCTATATACAGCCTGGATAGTGTGAGTATTATGCGATTACATTACTCAAATGTTCGGTATTTAAAACACAAATGGCATCCTTAATGGTTACTTTTATTAGCAAACTCGCTTTTTGAAGGCTTGACAGTCAGTCTCGAGACTCATAATTACCTTAGGAGTTTAGCTTGAAACAGTGTCTTCTTTGACCAGACTTACCACTAATCTGATTCCCAGTAAACATGGTGTATTTGGTAATGTCTTTGTTCTGTATATGGAAGACTGTCATTAAATAAACAATTCTATTGATCTTCTGTTGATTCTTCTGTTTTCACAGTGGATTGCACTTAAGTATCCCAGTATTGCCATATATGTAGACACATGTAGAGAGTGCTACGAGGCCTATGTCATCTACAACTTTATGATCTTCCTGCTCAACTATCTGGAAAACCAGTATCCCAGTCTGGTGCTGATGCTAGAGGTACAGGAGCAACAAAAACATCTTCCCCCTCTGTGCTGCTGCCCACCGTGGCCCATGGGAGAGTAAGTTTAACATATCATTAATTCCATAAATAGAGTGTTTGTGTGGGGTAAGGTATGATTCAATGTGAAGGCATAACTGTTAATTCTCATGTATTGCGGAGCGAAATCAAGGCATTTGTGTCTCATGTTGAGAGAATCCATTACACGTTTACCATCCTCTCCTGTAGAGCCTTCTCAAAAGTACAGGATGGAAAATGGAAAGTCCTTATTTGGACACAGCAGGAGGTTTCTTTTAAATGACTTGCAGAGTGAGGAACACTTGAGGGTTTCGCTGACTGCAGCTACTGTTGCTGACAGCAGCAGGTTTAAAATTTACCGTGGTAATGCGAGACGTGTTTGTTGATTCAAACCAGGAATGTTTTGAACTGGAAAAATGTTTGTGTTTAACCAGAGACATGTTTTATAAAACAGTGAAGCTGTTATATGCCTGTTAACTTAATAGTGAAGTGTGTGTTTTTTATTTTAAAATGCATTCTTCTATCCCAGCTTAACGCACAGAGACAACTATGCAAATAAACAATTCACAGATAGCTGTATGTCAATTTTATAACTTTGCTGACCAGCTCAGCGCAGTAGCATTGGCTCAGCCTATGTCATAAATTTGGGCTGGAACTATCTGTTTGTACAACAAATGGTAGATGGGGAATGTCAGTATTTTTACAACGCTTCTAGAAATGCAGCAGATGTTACACGGAGTGTCCTCAGACACCAAGATATCCACCTCATCCAGATGCAGAGATGATGTGTAGAGTACTGTTAATTGATGAAATCAATTACATGATGACATTTAATTTTCAATTCTTTTAATTGATGAAATCTGTCTTTATACAGAGTGCTGTTGCTGAGATGTAAACTGGGAGTTCTGCAGTATACGGTTGTAAGACCTGTCACCACAGTCATTGCTTTGTAAGTGTAATACAGAAAGTGTCATACAGAAAGTCTGTCAAGTCTTTACTTTTAGATTCATTGTGTTTTCACGGGTAAAGTTTAACCTTAATCTCTCATAGATTGAATTTTTTTTTAATTGAGCATTCAGCAGTATAAAATCAAGCTTGTGTTGCTTAATAAGTTTCAAGCAAATGTCATTTTGACGTTATTCATGTCTTGCCGAAATAGGGTTTGTCAGCTTTGTGGGGTCTATAATGAAGGCAACTTCAATTCTAAAAATGCCTGGACATACCTGGTTATCGTCAATAATCTCTCTCAGCTCGTAAGTATCTCTTTTTATTCTGAA
Source organism: Botia kubotai (assembly GCA_036877585.1). NCBI lineage: Eukaryota > Metazoa > Chordata > Actinopteri > Cypriniformes > Botiidae > Botia > Botia kubotai. The sequence goes on along the minus strand of JAZGTI010020888.1, from coordinate 572 downwards.
TATTACATAAGACTGTCACATGATCTTGTATCTTTAAAACTTGGTAAGCAACCAAACAGTAAGCTCAATAAGCTGCAAAATAAGAATCTGAACCCCTCAAATTACAAGGAAAATGACCAATTCTAAAACTGTTCCCTAAATTAAAGTCACAAAATAAGGTATAGTACAGGGTTCTTGGTTCTTTTCAGCTATGCAGTGGGTTTTGAGCGTGAGAAAGCATGCAAATGGACAACCTGTCCACACACAGTTCCACAGTTCCCCCATTGTGTACAGACAATTTGCTTATCACTGAAATCTTGTGTTTTTATAAGACACGTTTTATAGGTGAACAGTTCCTTTAAGAAACAGGAAGCAACCACAGACTAATAACAGATTCGTTATTGACAGTCAAGGTTAAATGATAACCTGGCTGCATGGCATTGGTCTAATAGTGCTCTTGTTTTCTCTTCTCAGTTTGCCATGTACTGTCTTGTGCTGTTCTACAAGGCTCTCAGAGAGGAGCTGAGCCCCATCAAACCAGTGGGCAAATTCCTCTGTGTCAAGCTGGTGGTCTTTGTGTCATTCTGGTAAAC
>JAZGTI010020887.1:0-10410 GCA_036877585.1 Botia kubotai | reverse complement strand
TCAAACATTTTGCCAAGTGTATTATAATTTTACAAAAGAAAAAATGACAAATATAATCACACTACTAGGAGAGCAGAGAGTCTAGCCACAGTCCTTGAAGAGTGCTGGAGGATCTTAAAAGCATATTTTCTCCCTGTTGCCCTTTTCTATAATGGATCCAGCACTGTCTGGAACACGAGAAATGAACCTCTCTTCCGAAAAGCACCGAATTAAAGAAATATGACCTTTTATCACGATCATAGAGGAGGAAATGGACATCTACTCTTTCCTGCATAGACGAATTTCTATTAGTGCCGCTGACACAAACAGACAAATACTGTATTCACACATCCACAAGTGACAGAAAAACAAGCACACGTGTCCATCATGAGCCTTTGTGCTGATGTGAAGGTGTTCGCCTAAAAGATGAGGTGTCTGTTGTTCGGGCGGGGCGTCTGAGAAAAAGGGCGTGGCCTGCTAGACTGTGTAGCGCGTTGATGTTTCTACCTAGTTGATAAACATCATGCAGACGTTTGTCTGCCGTGCCAGACAGACGTTCTTCTCAAGAGCTTCTCTTGCTCAAGTCTTTCTGGACTAACTGTTCTCACAAAAGGCAACAAAAATAGCGATAAAGTAGTACAGTGCTTCATGCACCAGGGTATTGATGATTACCACCAGTAAATGATGATGATGTAATACCATCATTGTTTGCCCAAGGTCATGAAAGCGTCTTGAAATTTCTTGAAAAGTTATACATTTATGTTACATTCCTTTCATCTCCATTGTAGTACCCGAGATTCCTACACTAGATCTGGTCCTCTCATCTTTGTTCAATCAATCTATTCACAAATACACAAAATAAAGTCAATGCAACAAGGACGCAAATATTACACGTGGCCCTTTTCCTTATGATGGTTTCTTTACTTGCAAACACTGCAAAGCCCAAACGTAGCTGTAATTCTGTGAGTTTTTCACAGCTGTCTGAAGTGTTTGGGTTTTGATTTGTCTATCTGAAGCACTTGATTTCTTTCTAAAAAAATTCTTATCCGTTGCAGAACAGCTTATCCGGCACTAACCTGCGGATCAAAGCTTCCAGCGGGCTTTTAATGCTCTGGAGGAACATGACATTTCTGCCAGCACTGGATGTCTAAGCTAAATAGCGACAACTTACTACTACATTTTTTACTACAGTATATAAGACCAGGAAATAAGAAAGATGTAACTGTGACATTGTGGTCTCACATTATCAAATTCAGTTTGGAAAAAAATCAACTTGAAATCAAACATTGAAACCGGTTTCATTTTAATCTGCTCCGCGGTTTATTAAAAAATGAAACACGCGAGTGCTCACGACAGCTATATGCATTAATCACATAACAATATAAGCAGTTCAGTTCTGATCATTTTCCCGTTTTGCTAGTACAAACCATCAAATCTATTTTCAATTTGAAACAGCATGACAACAACTTTTATCTACACAGAAATCTGAATCGTTATATTTGATTCTTTTTTTAGAGCGTTTAAAGTGAACTCCAAGCATCTGTGCTTTACAACCGGGCGATGAGGATCTGATTACTAAGAAATCTGCAGCTCTGAGGATGGTAGGCCAAGCGAGTGTACAATTTATTACAGTTCCTCGAGGAAAACAAGCATCTTAACTAAGAGATGCTAAAGATCATTGTTTTAAACAGACCTTCAAACTCTTTTGTTCTCTTTCTCTCCTCACGTCCCACTTAGCATACTGATTCATTTTCCTGGTGCTCATCTTTATCACTGTATGATTCACAACAGCCTGAGATATCAATGAATCTGTTCTGACCTTGCAGCAAAACTCCCATCTATGTGTCTATGTGTCAAAATGTTCAGGAGAACCAACCCATCCTAATTTACAGGTCACAGCCCAATTGCAATGTATAGACTGCCATGTATAAATTGTATAGATGGATCCATACATGAGAAACTGTTGGATCACCTTAAGAGACTATCAGCAAAACCTTAAACTTACAAGCACAAAACTGAATTCATGTTTCAGATCAAATGCCAAAATGAGCCACTGTGCTCATAAGCTGCACCCTTAAACGCAAAATAACGTTCAGTGATGAAAATATTCAAAAATATTCAGCATGATGGCATACGTCCCATAAAACAAACAGCAGTCTTGTACCCCTTTACTAACTTTAATTTTTCAATTATCCGCGACAAAGGATTTTGGAACAAAATTCCCTCCATATGTTACACTTACATCAAGAGTAAAGTTCCATCGCCGTCAAACACAGGCAATTTATGACGATCACAGGCCATCAAAAACGTCTTCAGTGTCAGATTCTGGGCTCTCATCCAGAGACATTGGGGATTCTGGAGAAGACTGACGTCAGTTCCCACAATACCACCTTATCTGGTTTAAAACAGCTTTGCAATAACATTAAGATTACATTCATAGACACTCCTATTAGAACAGTCAAGGGTCTTGCTACCAGGACTGTGAACAGAACATGGGCACTGACTCCAACAGTAGTAGGGAGATGCTGGAGTGAACAGATCCAGAATTAGGTTATGATATCTCTCCAAAACCCCTTTCTTCATGAGGGCCTCTCGATCTGAAAAGCTCTCATGAAGGTAGGTGCTGCCCGAGTGGACCGTGGCAGTGGTGGTTTGTAACGCCTAGATGAAGATCTACATGAAGATCATTGGAAAAGGATGACGTCAAGGCAGAACCTGCAGATATTAGTAGCACTTTCTGTGCTGATTGTGGTGGAAATTTTGAACACTGGATTTATATGTGGTAACACATTAAACAGAGATATACACACACACATACATACACAAACACACACACATACATACATACATACACAAACACATAGGTAAAGGGAATAAAGAAATATGGCCAGTACATATAATGTTTCTTAATAAAGTCAATACAAGTCCTAACACATTACGGCTATAGTAGATCTGTACCGTACTGTAAGATGACTGTAATCAATGCTTCTGCTTTGCTTATGTCCATCTGCCTGAGGATAAAATATGTGCAGAACAAGCTGTGAGAGCCGCAGATGTTCAGTTTTGTCCTTCCTGTCAAATCTGATGCACACTGAGCGATGTTACGCAATTCTCCACTGGATGAACTGTGTGTTTACATCAACAAGTAAACTTATAAACAAGTAAATAATAAACAAACACTACATTTTAAATGTAGCGTTGGTCACAATGCACAACTTGTCATTTATCAACTAGACAGTCAATTAGTTGTGATGTTTTTAGCAACCTTCATTTTTAAAACTCCACATTAAACATCACAAGCCATTTATGAAGCATACCATCATGGCTGTTACATTTAAGACACTGCAACTGTGCTGCATCTAGTTTGAATGCAAAAAGGGTGTGCAAACGCCCTCTAATAGTGCATGGACGGACGTTTCAACCTGGAGCAAAGATTAGTACACCAACAGTCAAAAAACCCATGGAGCATCTGCTATACTGTACAGTATATAAATCATTCACAGAACTGCCGTGTCAAAACTTGTTTTCTAAACACGGTTCACAAGGAACATTCGTGAAAAACAGACAGTCACTTGCACCTTGCGCTAAACGTAATCTATCATCATTCACTGCTCACAAAGCATTCTGCCTGTCAAAGAGAAAACAGACCTACATAACTAACGAGTGAAGGTGGCTAGTCAAAACTGACAAATGCCAGAAGTTGCATACTGTCTATACGCACTTTATTTGTAAAAAAAACACTAAGTTTAATGGAATTCCTGTTTCAAAGTCTTTACGAAAGACAGTGGATGCTATTCAAGCTGAAGTTTTTAATGGATACCAAACGGATGTCCTCCACCATTCAAGAGGGCATATAGATGATACCACCAACAGCTAACAGTGAGAAACGATGACGCAGCGCTGCCCCGGTTTAATGCATGCACTTTCATTAAAGCATGAGGTCGGCCTTACAGCAGGAGGTAAAGAAGATTACAGCGGCTTTATTCGCATCTGCTGGCATCTCTACAAAATGTAAATGTACAGTAAATGATTAATTGATTACGTCGCTTATCTAATTATAAGGGGCTGTTTTCATATCCGCTTCCTGTGTTGTTGTTTATTTCTGCAGTCAAACGCTGGAATTCTATAGGCTGCCTGTGCCGTGCCATCTCACAGCTCCCCTGGTGTTCTGACCTATGAGATTACAAATCCTGTGCAAGAAAGGTTTATGTGCTTGGCCTTGAAGTTTCCCTGTGGTGTAACTTTGCTATGCTGTGTCACACTGTTTATTATTATTATTACTGTTCTATGCATGGCCATACCCTTAATGAAACTGAATAAGCAATGTAAGCTGTGCAGCTGTCTATGTGCCCAATGAGGACTGTGTATGCTGACTGTGCACACCATCCTGACCTTGGTGACTCTGCAGAGTGAATGTGAATAATGATATGATCCCTCTGGACAGACAACAACAGCTTTGTCACAAGAGAGCGAGAATAAGAGAAAAAGATGGAAAGAAGCTCTTGATCGTGTACGTACAAACAATCATCTTGAAACAGTGCCTTGATCACCACACGCGTGGGAAACGAAGCATGTGAAAACAGTAAGCATCTAATTTCAGCCATATTTGCTCATTGTAATCTGATACACTAAGTTACTGGTGGTAAACATCTACTATGCTTACACCTCAGTAGCTTTAGCGTACAATAACCTATTGACTATGTCCTTCTGTCCAGATCGCAATGCTGATCCAGTTGGCCAGGAAGAGATGACAACAGTTGGTATGGTGGGAAGCAAGCATCAAAATCCCATGGTGCCGTTTCCATGGCAACAATGATGCTTTGCTAATGGCAGGGGAGTCTAAACGTCAGGCCCTATGAGGCAGTCTGTGCATGTGTGTGCATTACATGGGGGTGGAGAAGAGAGAGGGAGAGAACGAGAGAGAGACAGAGAGAAAGACAGAGAGAGACAGACAGAGAGTGATAGGGAAAAAATAACAAACCGAGCAGATTGGCGCAGTGTGGCTCTCACAGGAGACACTGAATAGTGGGAGGTAAAGGTTGACCACGCATTAAAGAAAGGCAAATAAAATTAGCCCATCATAAACAACATCATAACTCCATTACCATTCACCCAAATGACCATAAATCATAATACAATTTTCATGTTAATGGGATTTTTCATATAAAAATGTAAATTCTGTCGTTTACATTTACGCACTTGGCAGACGCTTTTATCCAAACTGACTTACAGTACATTCAAGTTAACCATTTTATCAGTACGTGTGCTCCCAGAGGAATCGAACCCACAACCTTTGCGCTACTAATGCAATGCTCTACCAACTGAGCTACAAGAACAACTGAGCTACAGGAACACTGTAGAAAACTGTAGTAAATTATGCTTTACTCACCTTCATGTTCTTTAGACTTTTGTTCAAAAGTGGAACAGAAGAGGAATAGTTATGCAGGCATTAGAAAGGCATGAGAGTGAGTAAATCATGACAGTTTTCAATTTTGGGTGAAATCTCTTAAAAAGCAACATATTCAGATAACAGGGCAAACGTAACAGGAATTAATGTAATACAATATAATATAGCCAAAAAGCCCATTTCTTATCAGAGGTGAACTCCACAAGATTGCAGCTGCGACTACAATAGTAACTATGTCAGTTCCACAGGGAGCTGTGGGCCCTGCATCCAGTCAGGGATGTCTTCACGCGTTCCTCGCTAAATAAAATATGCTGTGACCCTATATATAGAGTACGTAACATCAGGAGCGATTTGGAAAAAGACTAATAGCAGGATTACAGTGACCAACTGAGTCTCAAAATACTGCATACATGTTTTTCAGCACATAGTACAGCTGCAACTGCGGACGTGCTCTTTAAAGATGGCAAAGGACATCTTTTCATCTGCCTGCCAGATCAGCAGTAACCCTCTCTTCTTCCACACCTCCTGCGTGTGTCATTTGTTCTGAAGCTGAGTGGCAGGGTGGTTGGCATGCCGCTGTAAGGCCACAAGGTTGAGGACGAGTCTAATTACATTCAGGGTCTAACAGCGGTGCTTCACAACGTGTTCTCCGGTCTGAATTTTAACAGAAAGTATGGAGAGATTGCATAGACAGGCTTATAACTCTAGTATGCATACAACGAGGCCCTTAGAAAAATACATGACAAAAGGTAAGTCACAGTCAGTCATGTGCAAACTCTACAAATAATTTAACATGTAGAACAAAAGAAAGAAAATAAACATGAAGCCTAAAAAGAACCTGTTTAGAGTGGCTGTTTTTTCCTGAAATACATAAGACCTCTCACGTCTTTGGCTCTGTGGAATCGCCAATTAATTAAGGTGATCGGTACATCTGCTCTCCTAAATGGCATTCAGCATCAATCGATTCTGGCTGTACTGAGGCACAAGCAGCGGTTTCAGACGAAGCTGAATAATACATTAGGTCTACCCCACCTACAGCTCTGTATCGGCATTGTGCCAAACGCAAAGCAATGCTTCTCTTTCTCTCTAGTGCACAACGTAACCGTTATAATGTTGGTCGACGCTCCGGACAAGCGGCGTTCTGCTGTAAAAATCACCATGGCAACCACAGTTTCCGCCATAATAGTATACTAGACATTATAATTATGATTACTACTTTAAAGTTGATAAATGAATGCAGGATTTCATTCAAACAATGTAAGACGCTTTGAAAGATCTGTTTTGATAGATATGACGCTTTTGACATAACAAATAGGTGTTTTAATGACTGACGAGTGGTGTATTATACCATATAACTTCAGTAAATTTCTCATTATTTCTTACTTTTCTCGTTATTTAAATGTGGTATAACAACAAACATATACATAGTTAATTTTGTAAGGGATTATAAATAAATAAGCAAATAAATGAATATTTAAAACAAAAAACAAACGTAGTAACTATGGCATTTTGACGGAAACCAAGGTTACCATGGTAATATTATGGGCTGGCTGTGGAGTTTCAAGCGCCATCCTAATATTAGGTGACCTGTTCAAACGTTTATCGCGTGCTTTACGTTCTTCAGAACGCATACAGTATAGTGTAGTGATGTGTAGTACGCAGTACGTCAGCATTCCATTCCGAACGTACCCACGAACACATCGAACCTCTGTGGAGTCACATGACTCGCAAGCAGCTCCAGCCAGGGGAAGATCGAGCCGTTGTGGTGCTGCTTTTCTCTTTACGGTTTAAATCACGTTGGCTCGAGGTTTTAGAGCACAGCACCACTGCAGCAACCCCCACCCTCCTCCTCCGCCACCTGCTTCCACATGCACGGCTACGGGAACTCTGCATCCCTCCGCATAGAGCAACTGCTGCAGCATCCTTGCAACGGACTCGCGACTGACATATTTCTAAACATTGGTCCAATGCACACCCAATGACCGGCGTCATCTATTAAAAGAGTAAATCGCTTTATCGTTGTAGCGAGCTACGACTGTAACCGCAAATAAGACGCTTACGGTATATTTAGTGCATATAACGCAACCTGCTTTCATTAGTACAGCGGCCTGGCTTAGTAAACTTATTGATAACAACGGTCTCCATCCCTTCCCTCAAAACAATGATGCTCCGTGCATCCCATGCGCCGGGCATTATGGAATCTGTGTTAATACATTTTCTAAGCCGTTTCATAACACGGGTTAACATTCCGTTAAAACCCGATTAATCCACCTCCTTCAACAAGCCTGTGGCCTCCACGATCAAAACAGCCGTAACTAACACATACCGATTGAAGCGGGACAAAACAGATGCCAAAGACATAAGACAATGTTAAAGCCTAAAATAACGAGTATGACAGACGTGCCTCGAGTATTAATACACCCACACTATCAGAAATAATCACGTATGCCCGCGTCGGGTATCATCGGGCACCAGCCGTATTTACATATTAGAAATAAGGATCTGCCTTTGAAAACGTAGTGTAATAATATCCTATCTTTATAATTATGCCACACAGGCGACGAACAACATCCTGACACTATGTTTCGCAATAATAAGACATGTATTCCCTTATTTGGCGAGTCATTGTGATCACAGGCCGGCGTGTTGATAGTGTATCAATTCTATACAGAAAATTAATACAGCAACCTGCGGGTCACTGGGAAACACGCTGGGAAAATGAATTATGGGTAAAATATTTTGTTCCTCTAAACTGGAGCTGGCAGTAATGAATCTGACTGAGAAGTCAACAAAAACCGGGTGACGTTTCTCAGAGGGATATTTTAGTACATCTGATCACTTGGATTTCTTAAAATAAAGAAATCGATTCTCATATTACATCATCCTATAACAGGTGCGTTACATTCATATACAATAATTTAATTCATTACTCAGCTTACCAGATTTAAAACTGTCTCCACGATATCTCTGTTGCTAACCTCTCCGACCTGGATCAAACCGATGAGCACAGCGAATTTCATCTTGATATTCCGGATCGGAACCGAGGGGTTTATCACCCCGGCGGGTAGAACTACGGCGCCCGATCCAGACACCATCATGTCCCCGGTAACGGAGCTTGTTACGACTTGCTGCCCCGAACCCGGTGGCGGTGGGGCTTCTCGGTCCGTGAGCGAGGCGGAACCCGGTGCCAAAACCGGTTTCTCGCTCGACATTTCCGACCTGAATCCCGAAAAGGAGCGGTCGCCTCGGTCTCACCTGCTTTGGTATCACCGATGACCGATCAGCAGCATCAAATAAAAAATGAAGAAGGAAAATTCTCGAACGGCTGTTATGTGGCTGTCCTCCTTCCTCCGAGATGCGCACATCCAAACGCGATGCTTACCGCATTCAGACAGATACACAGGACGAAATAATGTCTAATGTTTGGCAAAACGGTCCCTCTCTCCTCCCGTTGTCAGCATAAGATCGGTGCGGTGTCGGACTGTGTTGTCTTTCTCAGGACGCCATGTTGACGCCCCCTGTCTGCGGGAGCGCTTACCACGCCTGCGTGCTGCTGCTCGCCTGTCAATCAAGAGGCGGCATCCAGGCAGGAGCACGTGCACGCGTCCCATTAATAGCTGTACCAGCATTAGTGAAATCAGATTATTATTTTGATAATAAAAACGTATTGCGGCGAAATTATTTTGGACGGTTGAACAATAAATAATACCCAGCTCCAATGATGAGATAAAAATCTGCTATTCTCCCTCTTGCACATCTTTCACTCAGTCTAATATGTAGCTACATATCGAATTATTATCTCCTAGTTGTCTGCTTCAAAATCCAATTTCATCGTTTTGTTTCAATTCCTTAGTAAATTTTAAGTAAATAAGTGCAGTTTCGTTTGTTGTCATTCTATTGTATTACAACTGTCATTGGTTACTGTGCTCTGTAGACATCAATCAGCCATTGAAGAGATTCCATTGTGGTCGACCACCAGACACAGCGCTTAATCACAAACACAACAGTTTTCTCAGTGGCGCTTCCCTGTGCCTGTCATTCAGAGAGCCTTTCCATTGTGATGTTCTTTTAGCACTGCAGTAGAATTCTGTGAATGGGGACGTGTGCTCTCCTCTCCACAAGTACATACAAGTCCTGCCTCATTTTAGCCTGGATAAGGGTTTAAAGCCTGCCAGAATGAAACTGAGCTTTGGCTAAGCCCTTCTGCTCCTTTCCCCAAAACTGTATTCTCTCTCTCTCTCTTTCTCTACTTCTTATTTCTCTCTGTCTCTCGCTCACCCATTTGCTTGCAACTAATTTTCTCAAAATAGTACAGATCTTTAAAAAGCTATTGCTGACGTACAAATCTTACATCTTATATAAGGGCTTGTCTATAAGAGACAAATCCTAAGACAGCAGAATAAATGTGTTTTATTTTCTAGAGCTTGTCTATAGAGTCCTTTATATTTTTATATACTTTTTAACACATATATGGCATGGAGTTCTTTTTATCGGACTTATTTTTGCTTATCATAGAGTCATTTATTTATTCCTGTTAAAAGTGCCGTATTTACCAGCAGTCTCAGGCCAAGTGGGATAAATAAAGGTAAAGAGCGAACACAGTTTCTTTTTCAGTGGCTGAGAGATGGATATATGGTGTGAAGAAGAGAAGAAGGGGTGGTGAGGGGGATGGGCTCTGCTCTGAGGAGGAGGGGAACAGAAAGCACTGATGGCTGGATAGTGAGGAAGAGAGTCTTTGGCCAACACAATGGCTGACAGGAGGCTGAGTCTGCATTCAGGCCATTAAGTTCAGTCACCAGACTGGAAACCTGCTAAGCTCAGACACACCACTGCAGAGGACACGAGCAGCATCTGTTAAACGTCGGTTAGGAATTTAAAGGGCAATACTTTTGGGATTTAAAAAGAACATGTTCTTTTTTTAAACATTTTTCATTACACAGAAACAGTGAATGACAGGAAACTATTGTTTAAATATTAGGATTTGATTCAATTGTGAGAAGCGGATATAAAACACCTGAATGGTG
>JAZGTI010020886.1:0-10410 GCA_036877585.1 Botia kubotai | reverse complement strand
ATATGTTTATTCCTGGTACTTGTGTTTATATTTATGTGTGATCGTGCAGCATCATTTAAAACGTAAGAAACAAATAAACATTACGTGACTGAAAATTGCAGGTTTAAACACAGTTTGAATTTAGCAGGTGATCACGTGACCACTGAACGTTCTAATCACACCGGTGTGATCGTACGCGGGTGAGCCTAACCAAGAATGATCACACCGGTGTGATCGTACGCGCGACAGGAATAGTGGAAGTTACACTTTTTTTTTCTTCCTCCATTTCTGGCGCCCCCTGGATGTACGGCGCCCTTAGCATTTGCCTATACTGCCTATGCCACGGGCCGGCCCTGGTGACATGCTGTCGATTAGAAAATAAGTTTGACTCATCGTTGCTCAGTTTTTAAAATGACTGCGTTACAAAACATTTACAACTGAAGACATTCCGAAGGGTTTAAAAATGTAAATCCTTTAATTAAGCTTTATTAATTTTTCCATACAAAAATATTTGCTGATTGACCTATAAAGGTCTATTGACTTAATTTCTAGGTGGGCGAACATCTAGTTGCATTACAGATTTAAATTCTGTGGTTAAATTTTTAAAAGCATTTTAGAACTAGTGAACTAAAGGCTTGTACACACTGCCTGTCTGTCCATCCATCCACACACATATACATGCACTTAAAAAGTATCTCTGCCAAAAATTGTTATGCGTATCTCTGCCAAAAATTTTTATGCAGTGACAGATTTTTTTTATTTAATGTTGCAATAGCACACTGATGTAAATCCAATCCCAAGCAGTCACAGGAAACGCATCTGAGGGGCATGTAACTACCAGGTGTAATCGGCAATGTGTTTTGGCTGACTACATGTGTTGGGATCAGCTGAGACAGATGTTAATTCCAGGTGTAAACAGGGTGGTCTGATTTCTCCTGCTGACTCTGGAAGTAGACAGGTACATGCAAGTCAAATTAACTGCCTGCCCAATAACAGCTGATAGTAATAACGTCTCACCGTCAACTGATGAACACCTCAAACAAACCCAGAAAACAAAACCCTCTGTGAAGTGCACTTAACTCATCACTAGGCCCCTACAGACAGTACTTCCCAGGAATCAGCTTTGCCTTGTAATTTCAGCTGAGGGGGCAACTGAGAGGAAAAATATGGTAGAGAGAGAATAAAAAAAGGGAGGAAAGTGTGCGGCGAGCGAGACAGGAGCTAGATTTGGGGTGGGAGATGTGTGTGCAGGTAAATTTGTGCTGATGGTAATTGCCGTACAGCTGTCTGATTTAGCTGTAAAATGGCCAGCCGGGAAGGGCTGAGAGTCGTTCAGAGCTAATAGAACAACTCGGTGATTGCTTTGAGCTGTCCGGTCTCTGGACTCCACCAGGACACAGGCTCATGGGCAGATGCTGAGTCGCCTGACCTTTGTGAACTTCTCTCAGAGACTCACAAACTCCAGATGATGTTGGTGCAGAACGCATGTGGATAATTTAATCTGTTTGGAAGCTAATATGCCATGCAACAAATATTTACCCAGGAGGGGTTAAACTGATTAAATGTAGAGAAGCTGAGACAACAGATGACCTCCACTTTTAACAACTTAACCTCTCTCTCTCTGTCTCACATACACAAACACACTAGCCTAATTCCAAACTTCTTTTAAAGGAAATACAATAAACATGAAATCAAGAATCTGTTTACTGTACTTTCTTAATACATATGCCTGGTCTTATTGTGTACTTATTCCAGAGGTGTTTTAAGATTGAAGCAGTTTAGCATTGGCATTTAGGGTGGCTTTGGATGCGATTTTCAACACCTATCAGTAACACTTTATTTCGATAGTCTACTTCTGACATTCTGCTGACTTATAACTCTACTAACTTTGTAGCTAATAGTTAACTTCCAATAATCAGAGTATTAGTATACTGCCTGCCTAATATCTGCGACCACTTTATTGTGATGGCCCCCAGCAGCCATTCTACACTCTATAAGTCAGCTTGTAGACAACCCAAAACCCTAAACACCAACCCTAACCTAACATTCTACTAATATACTCTACTAATATAAATGTGTTAGTTGATGTGTAGTTGTAACTTTTGAGAGTCAGTATTGAGAGCAGACATAATGCACAGTTACTGCACAGTTACTTATAGTTAAATGTGGAATGTCAAAGTCAAAGTGGAATGTCAAACTAAATTGTAATCCAACTTCATATCATCAGCCAATCAACTCCCAATATTAACACTTTAAGGAAGCAAAATGGATTGCGGACACCACTGAAAGTCTGTTCCAAAAAAACAGGCAGCCAAATCACACTGCCTTCTAAAATAACTTGTGGTCTATATATCACAGGTGCTTTTATTTGAATAGTGACAAAGATAAATACTTTGTGCAATGATTTGTGCACAAGAAAATAAGGAACATGTATTATGAAAGTCAGGTGAGTTCATTTTAGCATGTTTTCAGTATACAGTGAACGCAAGTAAGCCATAAGTGTCTCTGTAAATCTGGTATACGTGGCTTCTATAGATGCAAAATGGGGGATTAGTCAATGCAATTGGAAACACAATGCCATTATATGGATGGAGTTTCAATAATCAGGCACTGTGTGTGTGTAAAAAACAAGTAATCAAGAAACCACCACTATCAGCAAAAGGCAGCTGTGCAGACAACAGGCCCATGGCAACAGTTCTCCTTCCCCACTCCTCTGTGTGTTTTCTATAAACCTTAAATTACAGAAAATCAGCCCACAGGGCAAACCTAACACTGAGCCACTGCTGTTTGTCTTAAATCCAGATGAAAACATAACACAGTGAATATTAAATCTGTCTCTACTTCTTCTTGTGGGGTTTAATACACTTTTATTAGTTTTGATACGGTCACCCATCCCAGAACACACCCCGTCACATATACACACACAAACACAAACACAAGTTGGCACATGTGGTATATGTGGCCTCTCTATAGACATAATGGTTGTTATGCATTTATTTATTTACAGAAAAGGTTTAGAGCCAAACGCCATGTCATAACCAGATGCTGTGTGACTTTTTTAGTAACAAGCAATTTGTCTGTCCACTTTGTCAGTGAAAATGCTGTGTGATGCAAAACAACAGTCAGAACATATTTAGTGTTTAATATGTGAAGCGTCAATTTGGACAAATGAAATTTCACTGTGGGAGAGGCTACTCTGTGTAACGCTGCAGAAACAGAAATCAAACGACTACATGTTCCACTGTTGGTGAACATGGTAGAAGTTTGCAACTGATGAAAAGGAGCTATGAGGGTACTCAGGACTTATAATGCGTGTCATCTCTCTTAGTAATATCATATTTATTTAGACCCACAGAATAAAAACACTGCTCATTTTCTGTCTGTATGGTAAAATGAACATTTCTTTGTGTCTCTAAAGAGCACAGAAAAAAAATTCCCTGATTGTTCAGAAGATGACAACTTTCGACTTTTGTAATTATGAAACGAACATTAAACATCTGCAAGGCAGCAATCAAGAAAATTACCCTCTCTGCAATTAAAGTGCATGTGTAAGACAGCTTGACAGTCTGATGAAATGAAATTTGGTCTTATTCCTTGGTTTTATCTCCTCCTCCTTCATGCACTCCATCTGTAGTGTTGCTTTAACACTACAGATGCAATCTCTGCATTAAATACCAGATAAGCGCAGATGTATAACAATGGAGTCAACAGGTGCCCGTGATGGACAAAACTGATGGGAAGCCAACACAACTAATGGGAAGAGAGTATTTTAGCAAAAACCCTAAAATACTGTCAGTATATTGAGCTGTTGTGTTTGTATCTATATTACTGATCTAGCAGAACCAGCCTTTACCTTTTTTCCTTGCTCTCAAATTTTGTTTTTTCAAGATTAGAGGTGACATATCAAACCCATTTTAAGAATTGAGTATTTGGATAACAGTGGCCAACCATATCCAGATTGCCACTCCATTATAGTACAGCTCTAGAAAGAAGGCCAAGACATCCCTGATCCACACAAACAACGGCACAAGCGATGTTGGCTGAGGTGGTCAACATGCAGGACCAAAGACCATTGGACTGTCCTGACACCTTTACAAACACCCTGCTGCATGCCATGTCTGATCCTCTCACATAATATAGGAGTGTGGCAAATTTGAATATAATTAAAGTTTCTTTCATTCTCACATCAGGAGTCAGACAGCACAAAGGCTCCAGTCTTTCTATGAAACACTTCTGCAACAGAACAAAATCCAAAGCCAGTCAAGGTGGCAGATGCTTCAAAGAAAGATGGATAATTGGATTGCAAGTGTCCTACATTGATTTGATTGCATTGATTACCCTCTTGTTTCTGTTCAGGTGAATTAAATCATGATGCATGTTCCTGTAGCTCAGTTGGTAGAGCATTGCGCTAGCAACACAAAGGTCATGAGTTTGATTCCCAGGGAGCACATTCACTGACAAAAATGTATAACCTAAATGAACTGTGAGACGCTTTGGATGAAAGCGTCTGCCAAATGCATGAATGTGTGCTTTTATTGATGCTTTTAAAAGCTGAGCAGCACCTCTCTGAAGATATGAGATTAAGAAGATATGATTTTAACCCATAAAGGTGATGAAGCAATTGGAATGTTCTTTGCTTGAGACTTCTAAGATAAAGGGATCTCCATCTTTCAATGGTAGTGTATTGACAATCCATACTGACAATCCAATAAAACTGACTGCTAGGGTCCCATACAGAAGTCTGATGGAAATACACATAAACATACATAAAATATGAACTATGACTATTAACTATTAAATTGTAACTATATCATCTATGAATTTTACTGATATAATGCAATATGCAACATATATTGCAGAACTACTGGTTTTCAGACATATAACAAATATATTACATATTTTTGAGACTTTCAATCACTTTCCATGTCACCAGCATAGATATGTAAAAAAATATATGCTTGCATGCATTTTATAGTCGAGCAAATAGTGAAACCAGAAACATATGCAGATCAGATTTCTGTATGACTCTGTTCTGGATGGCTGCTAAGATTTTAAGAAGAGTGTTTTTTTAGCATGTTACTATGAGGTTGCTACATTGATCTAAGTGGTTGTTTGGGTGTTACTAAGGTTACTGAATGGTTACTATATGGCATTACTAAAGTGGTTTCTAGGGTGTTCTGGGTGGTTTCTAACTGGGCCAAGTCAAACAAAAAAACACTCTTTACTCTCTAATTTGGGGTTTTACTCTTTAAGAGTTTCTTTGACGGTATTCAGGGGTCAGAATACGGCTTTGGAAACACCCCTTAAAAAGCCACTTGATTTTGAGGTATCATTTCTGTCCACAGCACACTGCTGAATGGGTGCTCATAAAAAAGAAACACACACTCCAGTGCATGATTGTAATACCGCACTGGCAAACACAAGCCCAGCTGGCTTCGCTCCTGCTGCCACACAGGTATTCACACTACACATGCACAGATCTTCCCACGTCACTGATGGCATCATGTAGGAACAGAACACCAGAGCAGCACATCTGTTATCACCACAGAAAAGCTTGTGCCAGGCACAGCTGCTTATCAGCACTATATCATTCTCTCTTCCTCAAACAACCACAGAGACCTTATCATCAGTTCTACCTCATCAACAGCACTGCACAGCTGTCCGACTTGCTGTAATTCCACTCCTATCGGCTGCCAAATCAGTGGCCTGCCTCAGAGTGTCTGCCTCTAACTCGCCTCACCTTGTCCCCCGCAGTACACAGGCCAAGCATGGCTGCTCCTTCACATGCACACTCAAACCACATCCTTTTGGGAAACAAAGAACAATGTTTTGAAAATGGACCTATAAACGAAAGCATGTGATATGTGTGTCAAAAATGCTATTTGGTACAAAATGGTATGAACTTTTGTAATGTTGGGCAATTATGATGTCTTCCTTAAACTGGTGCATGTTCAGCTTTTAACATAATATAAAAGCAGGGTAATATTCAGAAAACATTGTATGTATAGTTTGTACATGTTGCATATGCACAGAATATCTGTATGACCTACTGCAGTATTTTTCAATTAAATAATTATCAGATTTCATTTAAGACATTATAGTACAAAAAGTCTGCACAAAACAATCAACCTGACACAAAAGCAATGCAGGTATCAGGGCCACATTCACAAAATCAATGTGCAGAGCGTGATGAAAGCAGCAGCCCAGATACAATCAGTTAGTGCATTTATTTTGAATGTTTCCTTCTTAATGCATTTGTCTAATGCAAAACTTTGATATATGTTTTTAGGAGGAAAAATGCTGTAGGTAAATATGTTTCAGGTCAGTTTCCATCAATATCCACCTTGCAGCAAAAGTTGTTTTCAAAAGGTTTCTGGAACTTGTAGCCACCTACAGTATAACCCGGACTATCTCACATGCACCAGAAGAAGTCGAGCTCTTCCCTCAGGGAGTCTAAGGTATTGTTTTAAAACAGCTGTCTGTGTGATGGCAGGGTAAAGTCTTGTGCAGGAGCTGTGATGCCTGTATCAGGCTATAGTTTCATAAAAGAGACTGTAGAAACTCTAATGTACCATTTGAGCTCTTCTCAGACACAGTGATCCTTTTCCATCTGAGCTATTACAATATAAATATTTGTTTAAAACATGAAAGGTCTCTCTTGCAAATTACCCTGTACTCAGAGATCTCAGCACCATCAGAGATAATATTCACTGCAAACAATAAACAAGACGGAACTTTCACTCCAACCCGAAACATAATTCAGTTAGAATTGCAGGAATTACATTTTAGATTTAAATTAAACTTCAGAATAACAAAATTGCCTTATTTGTTAAACTAACAGTATCTTCAATTTCTGTGTTTTCTCAACACACTGGGAGACTAAATAGCTACTTCTCTACTGTAATGAGATATTTACAGTTCTCCTTTTAAATTATTCATTTACACAACTAAAATGCTGAGTGTTAGAGAGTTATATGTCTATCATCATTCAACACATGTAAAACATGGATGCATGCTCTGCTATACACTCACTGGCCACTTTATTAGGGACACTTTGCTAGTACCAGGTTGGACCCTCTTATGCCATGAGAAGTGCTTTAATTCTTCATGGAATAGATTAAAAAAAGTTTTGAAAAAATACTTGAATTACCTTTTTTCTCCATCCTCTTGATTACGTCTCCTTGCTTAAAGCATTGGGTTGCTGCCACCTGATTGACTGATTGGATATCTGTGTTAATCAGCAATTAAACAGGTGACCCTAATAAAGTAGCTGGTGAGTTTATCTTTAATTAAAGGATGGAAAGTTGCCAGCATATGATTTGTGTAAGAAACCAGTGACTGTCAAAAATGTTTTATTGGACCGTCCTGCTTTTAATGCTGCTAGGCAACAGTTCAATCCAGAAGTTTTATAATGGGGCTCTGCACAGGTGACAAAATTTCCTCTGTCTGTCACCCATCCAACAAGTCTCCAACAAGCATTAGATTCTTACAATACAATGCCTTCATCAAGCATGATTTCTGATAAGCACAGAAGAGCAGACCACTCGCGTTTACAGGCTTTTGACAAACTGAAAAACCCAAATAGAGAGGTAAACAGAGACCTGTGCCCTAAGAAAAGCAAGATCTGTAATATCAGATTCTGAAAAAGTGAAAAAAAAACTAAGAAAAACAGACTGCCACAACCTACAACAATTACAGAGGCTGCCCATGCATGAAACACATTATCTGAGGCAGAGAGAAAAGATATAGAACAGCTGTCTTAAGTTGGGGGATCACTGGCCGCACTGAATTTACACATCAAGGAGCAGAAAGATGGGTGAGAGAAAATGGAAAAAGTTTGGGCAGAGTCATTACTCACCCAGCTCTGTAATATACAGGTTAGGTGCAGCCACCCTGCAATGAGTATTAGGGCGGCACGGGTGCCCACCATTTCATTCCATTTGACAGTTTAAGTGACTGTGCTACAAAATGCTAACCAAATGGACACCCGATGAACACGGTTGAGCAGCCAGTGCAGAGGGCAACTGAATTCAAGGTGTCAACATATTGTCCAGTCTGACATTCAGAGACTTTTATTTAAACTACACATTCTCACGATGAAACACTGTTTGAGCCTACCCGTGGACCACAACAAAATCATTGCAGAGAATTTAGTAGAGTAGTAATTCTCCAATATTTTTAAGGTTTTTTTTGGTTTTAACAGTTTATCTGTACTGTACTTAGATTTTAATATAAATAGTAGGCTAACATTACTGTTGTCATGAAGGAGACCCTAGCTCTGCCTTTCCCGCGCCAGCAGAGGTCTGCATCTCCAGAATTCTAGTTCATCCAGATCTGAACTCCATTTTCCAGAATGACACATACCCAGGACTAATCACTTCCTTTGTATCACCTGTGCCCAATCACCACACCCTATTTAAACTGTGTACTCTGTTTGTTTCATTGCAAAGTTTTGATTTGCCCTGGATATAATTTCTGAGCAGGTTTCCATGGTTACCAAATGCCTTGTGTTTGACCGCTGGATTGTTTAGCTTTTATGCCTTTTTGCCGCCTGCCTTGATCCCTGGACTGTTTATATCCTTTTTGAATGTTCTCTGCCTGCCCCGACCTTTGCCTGTTTATCATTTTTGCCTTGCTCTAGTCTTTGTGATTATTTACTGGTTTACGATCATTGCCTGTTTGACTACGATTATTAAATACGCTGCAAATGGATCCCAGTACTTCTGACTCGTCATTACAACAGTCAATATATCTAATCTTAAATTACTTTGTTTCATATAAGCATGTTATGTAAACAAATAGACTAATCTAATTCATTTAGTGCTAATGGTGGGACTCAATAACCAGTTCTTTTTTTAATAAAAACCAAATAATTTCCATGGCGTTCAAATCCTGCACTGCTGAAGTCTACAATGCCAAGTTTCAGTTGGACTGTGAGCTTGCATTATAAACTTAACACTGTGAGAGAGTAAGACTGAGGGAGTACAATACTTCTAAAAAACTGTTGTTTTAGCTATGTTGATAATCTGTGTCCTTCAAATACATAACAGAATCCTCAGAAACAAGGTGACTCTTTTAGAAAACATGAAAAAATATGATTTCATTGTGAACTAGGTTCATTTTTAACTAACAGTAACTTTTTACCTTCTGAAAGTCCCTAAGTGGTTTAGGGGGCAGGGTCATGCCCTGGCTGTAGTCCAGCCTTGACTGATGGGTGGTGTTACATTTTGGCTGACACAGCTGTTGTGGAGTCATTCAGGTAGGGGATATTTACTATTCACAGGCAGAAACATCTGCTGTTGCTCTGCCTGCAGAGAAAAAGGGTCAAAGACAATTCATATTCAAAACATGCGGCAAGTAACATGACTTATCTCAAATACACACACTGCATCTCTTTGACAGACAGCTCCGTGTGTTACATATAGGAAGCATATAAGCTGACAGATCATTGTTTCCACAGGAACCACCTTCTGCAGTGTTTAATCTGAGACCACTGATGAGCAACACAGCTCAGACCCGAGCTGGTTTTCTGGGCTTAGCTGGTCTATCTGGTCATGTCTGTTGGTTTTAACAGGGTTTGAGCACTTGTCAGCTGGTCAGGCTAGAAGATCAGCTGACCAACCAGCTAACACAAACTTGGCCAAGGTAGGAGACCAGCTTAAATCATCTCAGACCAGCAAACCATCTTAGGCAGATTTTAGATTCCTTTCTGTAGGGATGCCTAACACAAAACAACATAAAAAAAATGAAGTCCATGCCATGAGCGAACAAGAAAGATGGCAACAGATGGTTGCAGGAAACAGTCAGGCACTAATAGAGAATGTGGGTGGTGATGTAAAGACACTGGACATGTCCTCTGACACACATTAGTCCATCGCACACACTGGTGGTTGTCTTTGAGTCTGCTGCTAAAGACCTTTGCTTCAACAAGATGGATGTGATTTTAGCTGGTAAAGGCGCATATTAGCACAAACTGCTGCCAAGCGCTGTGGAGGCAGCTCTGTTTTAAAGCCAGGAGTTCAGGGTTAGACAACACCCATGCCATTTCACATTACATCAACTTTTCCCAATGCATTAAATACTATAAAGTGAATCATCAAGTTACTATGTACTAGAAGATGTATGAAAGGCTGATCCTGTGTGTCCAGACCAGTGGATCTCAACCTTTTTTACTTTAAGGCCCCTCCCTTATTCCCCACAGCATCACAATGTTATTTTAAAAATGTATATTCTACAGCTTGCCATAACTACAAAGATGTATATTCTTTATTAAAGGAACCACAAAAAAATATATATTTTGTTATTTTAGCTTATTTTAATGCTTGTATTGGTCTTAATTTAAATAATTATCTTAAGCCCTCCTTGGAAGTTTGTTGAGGGCCTAGGCCCCCTGCTCATAAATACATCAAGTTGAAGGAATATACAAGTTAT
>JAZGTI010020885.1:0-10411 GCA_036877585.1 Botia kubotai | reverse complement strand
TTTCACCATAGTGAATTTAATGACATGATTAGCACAAAATGCATGATCTGTGTGTTGAATGTCAGGTGTATGCTTGTGATTGGCTTGCTTTTGATCTCTCTCTCTCTCTCTCTCTCTCTCTCAGTCTTCTTCACATATTTGCCTTATATGGAATGAAACAGCTCAGTTAGTGTCTTTAAATCGTTCTCTCCTTTCTGCTGGGTGCCCAGAGCCATATTTGGACAACCGACACCACACCCTATGTGCTATTTGAAGACTTTATTTCAGGTGCATTAACATAAAGTTTGGGCTTGCATATGTTAAATAACAGCATCACTCTGCTTGGAAGGCTTTTCATTAAATGCTGGAACATGGGTGTGGAAATTCAGACACAAGAGCATTAGTAAGGTCAGGCATGGATGTTGGGTGACATGGTCTGCTTCAGTCTGTGTTTAATTAATTTCGTAGGTGTTAAGTGGGGTTTAGACCTGAGCTTTGTGCAGGCCAAGCTTAGTAAACCATATATACAGTACATGAATCTCACTTTGTGCACAGGGGGATTTTTTCATGGAATATAAAAGGGACCTCCACAAGTTTTCCATTAAGTTGGAAGCCCATAATTCTCTAGAATGTCATTGTATGTCATAGCATTAAGATCTGTCTTCAATGAAATTATTAAAATGACATACTTTTATGTCCACATAACCTTTAGCATGTAGCATATCTCCTATCTCAGCTATGTAACCTCACTTTCCTGAGAGAGTGAATGAGACCTGTGTTTAATGCTATGGGGGAACGCCTTCGGTGTCTAAATCTCATGTGTAATCACGCCAATCGAATTGGCTCACAACAGTGCCTAATGCACACAAGATGCACCTGCAAGAATATTAGGACACATGTAGAGCATGTCATTAACTTCTTTGTCTGAAAGAGAGGGAAACAGTCGCCCCTGAGGCATGGCAATGAGGCCGAGGTTATATACGTGACCGAGAGACATTCCCTTTCGAGAGAACTCAGCGATGTGTCTGGTTTGACTCTATGGAGAATGCAATACCAACTGCGCAATACTGAGGGAACAGCTGGATCTGGGGAACTCCGATAAACCAAAAGAGCAGTTGTAAAACAGATATCAAAGCAATCCTATCAAAGCCATGTGGACCTGGGATGGCCTTTACTAAGATTGTTAAAAGTGGGGCTCGAACCCGGGTCCTTCAGTCTAGTGACGGCATAACTGGCTCACACCACAGGCCTGCCATAATTAAGTTTAAATTGGGAGGGTCACAAAAATAGCTTCTTCCAAGATCTCTCCACCTCAGCGTGGTGACGTGTCTGAGATCAGAAGAGAAAGGGCAGAAGCTTCACAAGGACATCACAAGACATGACCCGCAACAGCTCCTGTAATGTGGGGCAGCCAGGCTGGGAAAGCTCAAACAATCTCGCCTCCACAACCCACATCCTGTTTTGGCTCGCTGGCAGCAGGATGATATCCGACAGATCAGAGGACACAGACAAAGAGCTTTCTCTGACTCAGCGGATTGCGCCCCCTTTCAGCAGAGGAGCGAGGAAGCCTCCTGTGAACTCCGTGAGATGATCCTAAGTAGAGCTAAGAAACAGAAACCTCGGAAGTTCTACCCAGCTGTGAGTCCATGAGCGATTCAATGTAGGAAAAACAGACAAATGACTCCTGAGGACAAAAAAGCAGATGACACGCTTTACCGGTGTCCAAATATACTTGCAGGTCCACATGATGCACATCAAGCACTGCTGTGGGCAAATTGTGTTGCCGTGATTACACATAACAATCAGACACCAGTCACAAAAACGCATTCCCCCATACCATCAAACCAGAACCAGTGTTGCGTTCCCTTGAAAGGGAACTTCTTATAAGTTATAATTTGATTCCTGAAGTCTGAGTGTTTTCAGCATCAAGAAATATAGGATATTTACAGGCCTCTATAGCAAGCCTTACTCAAGTTTTGTATTTACACTGTCAATGAATTTCAAGGACACAGACGGCGAGTTGATCTGAAACCAATTCCACACCTGACACACCTGTATCAGAACACTGGGGCTGACTGTAAAACACTTTTATGTCCAGGTTTATCCATTATTAATTGAGTCAGGAACATTTTCAATATGTAACCTTGATGCAGAAAGACTATAGGGGGTCCTGTAGTGGCCATGTTGTGCTGAAATGGGTACAGAGGCTTTTGGCTCTTGGCTGAGTTTAGCAGAATGCACTTAGACTATATTTGATTATTTTTCCTCTCCCAACATCAAATGCTGCTATGAATTGTGTATTGAATGTTAAACAGTCAAACAAGTGATGGAAGTTTTGTGGTTTTAAATGTAAGTTCAACCCTCATCTTCCTATCCAGGAATCCATTCCAACTGAAGGCTAGGTGCTCCTCAAACCAGCTCAAAGCCCTAATGCTAGGGGCTGGTACAATTAGGGTTTCAAATCAAGCACAACTAAGTCTGGGTAGTGTTAACTGTACGTAGAACAATGACAACAAAACAATTAGCAACAGCCGTCTGTGGAGTCAAACCTACAACCTTGCAAAAGGTCATCCAGACCCAGAGATCCACATCAGTAAGTTCTCTAAGCAAAATGAGTGAACAGTGAGATAAGCAACAAAATGGTGATTGTTGCAGTCACACTTGCTCAACTGGTAGAGCTAGCAATGCCAAGGTTATGGGTTTGACACCAGGGAACACACAAACTGAATAAATGTATATGTCAAATACACTGTAAGTCACTTTGGAAATACAGTGCTGAAAGAAGTCTGCCAAACTCCAGTTCTGGTACCATCAATAAACACAAAAATATAAGATTGAATACATTTTAAAATGGACAGTACCTTAATATGCACAGCTGTAGGTGGCTAAATTGTGACTAAATTTTAAACAAGAGCATTAAAAGCGTTCTGAAACTGAACTGAACTTTATTTTTCCTCCTACCTCCTATTAAATATTCATCTCCATGTTCAACAGAGAATTCCAGCATTCCAGTGACTGCTAGACCTCTATAACACAGTGAATGAGAAGTTCAGAGAGGCACAGGACACGCTATGCATAAAAAGTAACAGTATTGTGTGTGTATTAATGTCTATGTCAAAATCAATGTAGGACTCTTTCAGAGTGAAAAGAAGAAGAGAAATGGATGATGGTGGCCAAATGAATCGATTGGCTTCATTAATTTAGTTGTTTCCCAAATACCTTAATGTACACTGTGCATGTCCTCTACCTTCTGTGTACTCAGCCATCTAGTGTATGAATGTAGGGTAGTGAAGTCCCAATGGAACATTTATGGAACACTTGTAGTGCGCTTGTAGTGTCTTGTTGTTTTTCTTGTGTAAACACAATACTTAGGCATAGACGAGGGCAGAAGAGTGCAGAAATGTGCGAATTGGGACATTTTTTAATGAATATTTCTACTGTATGTATGTGTTTTCAATGGATGTTTTAGTGTATTTGTTGAAGTATTTTATCTGGTAAATGTGTTAATTCACATTAAGTGTGTGCTTATTTAACATGATTTGGCCAATTAACAAGCTTTTTAAATAGTAAGGACCACTTCAAATGTCCTCATAAGTTAAAGTGGTTGTTCATGTTTGACTGTATTTGTGTGGAAAATAATTCCCAATTCCTAACTCTTCACAATGTATTGTAAGCGATATCAGATTTTAAAGTACTAGTTAAATCATGTGGGTAAACCAGACCAAATACATGAACTAAAATCTTTAGTTTTACCCTAATCTGAGGTTATTTAAGGTCACTCCAACCTTAAAATATCTCTCAATTTCTGTGCATTAGTGAGACGCTGGAGTTTCATCTCAGCTGAGGGTCCGTACATTCATCAACATCTCTCAAGATTTCTCATCACTGACACATGTTCTAAATGTGCGTTTGCAATAAACATGTTATATGTTGGCTATATACATTTTCTCATACAGAAATACAGAGCGCATCATTCTTTGATTAAATTCAGTATGTATAATTTATTACACAGTCATTCTGAGATGCAAAAGGTAACATGTAATTTACATTTGTAAATGGATTTTTCAGCGATATGATTACTTATGGGTTTACAATATAAAGCATTCACCACAAACCGAAAGCTTTCTCTCTCTCTCTCTCTTTCTCTCTCTCTCTCTCTCTCTCTTTCTCTCTCTCTCTGTCTGTGCATGTGTGTTCTTTCCTCGTCTCTTTCTCCAGCTGTTCTGTGGTTTAATGAAATGTGCACAGTGAGCACAGTAACAACAGCAAGTGATAAGCGCAGAGGATCTGGGTGATTAGACCTGCTTCTCAGTAGGGTGATGCATCATGGGATTTGTGCATCTATTCAAGGGGGATGAGACAAATTTGTATAAAGTTGGCTATACCTGAGACAAATTCCCTTTGGGGTATTTGAGGTATCGTTTTTGTCAGAAAACTGTGTATAAAGTAAACAATGTTTTTAGATATATAGAATTAGATTATATAAGTCTATGGTATGCCTTAATTTATTTAACTAATTAAAAAGGTGTGTCATTTTAGTGATATCTGTGGAATTGGTAGGTAAAGGACATATAACTACTTAATTGTCCCTAATTACTCAGCAATATAGAAGTGTTCATTTACTTTGCTAAAGATATAGAATGTTATCATTTACTTCGCTAAAGATTTAGAATGTTATCATTTACTATGCTAAATATATAGAATATTATCATTTACTATGCTAAATATATAGAATATTATCATTTACTATGCTAAAGATTTAGAATGTTATCATCTACTTTGCCAAGTATATAGAATGTTATATTTACTTTGAAAGGATATAGAATTTTATACTTACAATATATAGCGTGTCATAGCATTGACTGTGCTGATTGTTTTGGGGCATAAGTTGCTGAAATTTTTAAACAATTTAGAATAGGGAAAACCTATTCACCATGAACTATACATTTTGACTCCGTGATCTCCTAATTTTCTGCTTATTTATACTTGTTAAGGTAGTTGTTGTGTTTAAGTGTTGGTATGGGGATGCAATATGTTAATGCAGAGTAAGTCACTGATATGTGCTTTTTAAGTACTTATTAACAGCCAATATGCCAGTTAATCGGAAACTTGCTCAAATTAAGAATTGGTTTGTGTTACCAAAATTCACTCAACTTCCACCGAGATTCACAGGAACACTAACAGATAGCTTTCTCCGGGTGTTATACACGACTCACATAGATGCTGTTACAAATTAAGCCTGTTACTCACCTTTCCTGATTCTCAGCTGTCCTCATGTCACTGGGTCAGGATTTTCTGTAAAGAGAGAGGGGCCTTCCTAGTGCAGTGGAATTGAATGGAGTCTCTGCCAAATGAGATATAGATTAAAATGCAAACTAATTAAAAGACCTATTAAAGGTTTAAGAAGACACTGCCCCTGCCATAGAGATAAAATGTGTGTGTGAGAGAGAGGGAGAGAGAGAGAGAGATTTTATATACTCAAATATATACGTAACACACACATTCATAACTACACCCCACACAAATTATTACTGAATCCAGAAGGTCTGGTTCACATGCAATATCAAATGGGTTCTCCATGCCCATTTCACAGTGGAATTTGTGCCATATAGATTTGAATATGCAAAGGAGGTAGCTTGCATGATTAACAAGGTATTCCATAATGCAGATGGAACCCCCAAGAGCGAGCAAGAAGTGCTCTCTATTACAAGTTCACAGAATAGAGCTGATTTCTATGGTAATAGAAGCAACCAATCCTGTTCATTTTCTTTAAGACCCTTCAGCTGGTCTATTGCATCTGAAAGCCATCCTTATTGTCAGCACTGCTAACACAAATAACGGATTCAATTATGCTGGTATTTATTAACTAACCTTCAGAAATATGGAACATAAGAGACAATTAGATTCTCGTGTCTATTAATCATTGGCTTATGTGTTTCTGTATGTGTACGACAGAGGGGAGCATGAGGAATCCAGGAAGATAATGACCAACCGTAACATTTAGACATGAAGTAGAAAATTATGTCTGAGGATGTTTGTTTACACTTTGGCTGTGTGTGAAACCTAAGGCAGCTGCTTCGCTTCATAGTCATAGGTAGCAAAATATGCTGCTTCAGCTTGACTGGATGAAGGCATCTAAGAAGACATGAAGATGTGACACAAACATTATTGCGTCCCTACCTTCATATCCTGCATATAAAGTCATTTTCTAGACCAAATAAACCTTGAGTTGAACTCAAACTCTCTCCATCTAAGCCGTACTGCAATCGATTCTTCCTCTTTACTGGGACCCCAATTAAGGCCATACTGGATCAGTCCATATTTTTCCCTCATTTTAGTGAAAATCAGTGGGTCGCTATAGATTAATGGCCACTGTGCTGAAGAAGAGAGATGGATTTGAGTTTTTTCACCGCACGCCCGCTCTCATCGATCTGCAGGATGAAACGATTAGGCCAAAATACAATGTGTTCTCTCTTGCTGTTCTAGCTATTTTAAGAACAGATGATACAGTTCCTTTGTGGCTCTCCAATTCTGCTTTATATTGGTAGAGAGTTTTGACAATTACAATGCTATACTGTTGGGCATCAGAGTCATAGATGTATGAGTCTATTTATCTGTTTCTCCATTCAGCATCTTGAATGATTTTTTTTATATTGAGCTCATCTCAATGCATTCTGGGATTGCTTTACCTGCCTTATGTACCTTTTGTGGTGTTGCCTTAGATTTTGTCCAAAAAAAGACATAGCTTTGCTGGCAATTGTATGTAGAACAGCCTTCACACCTGTGATCCCCAAAATGTTGCCTAGCTAGGCAACTCACCTGAGAAGAACATTTTGGAAGAGCTCCAGTTTGTGGTTTAATGAACAATGTGCATTTCAAAAAGTTCACACTCTCACTGACCCAGCTGTTGCAGTCACACCCCCACTGGTTCATGTCCGTCTCTCTGTGTACCCACATCTGCTGTGTGTGCTAACTATTGTTTACATTCGCCCATTCTTTGTTTGTTTATTATTTTGCCTCAGAAACAATCACTGCAGAGATGGGGCAAGGCATTAATTGTATGCAAATATATGAAAATTGCTGTGAGTCGCGACACAATTTGTATTAGTCTTATGCAAATAACGTTTGCTAAACAGGAATCTTGGAACGGCTCATGCTCAAACCTTATTCCCGCCCCCACAAACCTCTTCTCTGCTAACCACACTCTGTAACACACACACACACACACACACACACACAGACACACACACACACACACAGTGACACACACATACGCCTCCCATCCTCATTAAATATGAGTCTCCCCACCAATAAACCCTCCTCCGTCCTGCAGTTTGGTTGGAAACCGTATGCTGTTTGTTGTTTTAGGCGAAGGAAGTCGAAATAGCACATGGAGGTTCTCTTCACGCTCATTTTTTAGTTAATTAAATAAAAAAGTGGGACAAAAAGAGATTTGGATGAGGAATAAGGCACGGTCAGGTGGTGGCAGGAAAAGCATGTTTTCTCCACCTCCAGTATCATTTAGAACGAGGAGGATGGCTGCTGCCTTCCTGCATAAATGATACAGACGGCAAAACAAGAGCTCAATTACTGGTCAGCACATATATGCTGGCCCACAGAAGTGATGCTTTATTATTTTTCTGTCTTAAGATAACAACAAAATTTCAGCTTTTGTTATATAAACGCCGTTTAGCTTGGGAACATCAGTTCAGTCTTGGCCCAGCAGCTTGGCTTTTGGAATTGAATACCCAATAGGGCAAAGATTACAGCATTTAGATCAGATACCTCTGGGTGTGCACAGCCAGCTGAACAAATGCTTTTGTGATGAGAACTTGCACTTTAATGTTTTGAACAGAGATGGTAAAACAAAGGCAAAAATTACATTGTTAAATTAGCAGGTTGCTAAAATTAGCGCTTCTGAGAGAACAAAAAGATTTGGGATCGGAATATCAACATGAAGTTGCCTCTAATTTCTTGTTTGCAGGTGCAGAAGAGATTGTTTAAATGAGTTTCAATCTTGTTGCAAAATAAGCCAATGGTCATTATAGAGCAGTGAATCCATAGAGCAGAATCTTACTTCTGATGAAACCAAATATGGAACCCATGGAAGTGTTTATCTCTCGCCTGGACCCTGTTCTCTCGTTAACTCTGTGTCTCAGTCTCCTCTGGACTGTTTCGCTTTGAGACAGCTAACGGAACTAAAGATCAGACCTTATTTGAGACATAGATTTGCTAGCGGTTATGCAACACTGACACAGTGTGTGTGAGAGTAATGGCTATTTGTGTGTGTGTGTGACAGGCAGCATGGAGTTTAATAGTGACACTTGCGTTAAAACGGAGAACTTGCCTGGAGCAAACCCTGCAGCTACATGCCATACTTCCACCATGTGCACGGCCATACCCGCGCACAGTCTTTCTGTTCTTATCCAGACATACAAACTAAATGTGTTGAGGCAGTATGGTGCACCTTCCCACGGCAGAAAGGGCTCTGCTGTTGGTTTGTAACCGATCAGGGGTGGCAAGGTTATAGAAAGAGAGGTAGAGAAATTTCATGTGATACCAGATCCATAGAGTGGATCTTTGTGTGTGTGTAAATAATTGATGTTATGAGAGTTGTGTTGTGTTACTGCAGAGTCTCCGTCACTCAGCGCTGTCAACAGCTCCGAATCAGAGCAGACACCAACCTGACAACTTCCTCTAGAGTCTCAGCTTCTGCCTCACTATAAGCTCATGAGAGAGACAGAGATACTACAGTAGCAGTAACAGAAAGAGACTGCAGCGTATCAGACATTAGAATCACTACCTTTTCTCCTGTCTGTTTGATTATTTGCCAGTCTGGGCCTCAGGAGTTCATACACTTCCTGTTTCAACAGAATATCAACACTTATGTGAGAGAGAGAAAGTGTGCACATACATATACTGAGGTCTGTGTTTCACTTTGTGTGTCTCTTAAAATAAAATTTTAAGTTTTTTTTGTCCGTTTCTTTCTTTCTGTAGACTGAAGTTTCTATAAAGTTTTATGAAAAATGCTGTTAGAGTTAATCATAGATTTTAAATCATTTTCATGATTCAGTCGTCCAATTAATTGAGTCATAATTCTAATTGAATGATTTCCGTGTTATCACTCTAAATGTTCCGTAAAATATTTGTATGGCTTTTCTCATATAATAACAGTAATTACAGTAAAAAAAACTTGGAGTTAAAGGAAAAAAAAATAGAGTAAATGTTTAACAATTATGGCTTCTCTGACCTTTTATGCTATATCAAAGCAAAGACGTACGTTACAAAATATATTGAATATTGTCAAACGACTAAAAAAAATCATGATTTTTTTTTATTTACCTACATGGCCCAGCCCACCCCTGACCACAAACCAATCTCATGTTTTATTCATGAGGTATTACCACTGACAACGCAGCTGTCTGATGCACAACACCCTACAAGCCTGACATCGATATAGGAAAGAGTGACTTAAAAACAGCTTCACTTGTACATTGCGTGAGCGTTTGTGTTTGTGATTGTTTGATATATTATGGTTTGAATGATGATAAAAGATCGGTTTCTTCATAAAAATCCTCGCCTTACGAATTCTGCACAGTTTTCGTTTTTATTCACATGCAAAAAAAATCACTTCATGTTCCGATGTCAGACTGAGAGGACATCAAAAGCATGCGCGTGTGAGTGATTGAAACGATGATAGGGCTAGTCTCAATGAAAAGAAGAGAATGTGTATGTGCACGTAAGTTCAGACAGACTGATAGATTGATCCATATATCCTGCGGTGTTCTGGCACTCACCCGAGTCCAATACAGTTGATCATGGGGACGGCACAAAGAGAAGCTGAGAAAGAAAAATCATTTTTCGCAGGCATGCCCACACCAACTGCCTCTTCTGGGCTGATTTCTATTCTGCCGGCACAAACTCTCCAAGAATGTTATTGTGTTTCTGTCAGTGGTGCTTCAAGCTGATGGGGCGGCCATGCTTGCTTGAAAAGCAAGGCAATTTCATATCTGGAGTGGGAATCTTCACCCGTTGACAAAGCTTTTCTTCCCCCCCTCGGACCCCCTCGTGTGTTCTACTCCGTATCAGAATCAAATACAAGAATCAAACCAGAGGATTCGCAAAGTCTAATCAGCTGTTGAGAGGCTATTCTATCTGGCCTTATTAATCAAAACAAACCATACTGACCTTTTAAACAATGTAATGGGACCGCAGAGCTTAGGGATAATTGCAGGCTAATCAAGCCCAACATGACTATGACCAGTTACAGTAAAATGCTAATAATGTCAAAGATTCGTGGTGAAATGTAAACCGTTAGCACTAAGAGGAGCTAAGGGAAGAAAACAGTAGATTCTGGGAGGGAAAGTGAAGTTTGTGTAGAATGACACAAGGACAGAGTTGAGGTCACATATGCACACTCAGCTGTGGAGAT
>JAZGTI010020883.1:0-10413 GCA_036877585.1 Botia kubotai | reverse complement strand
GTAGTGACGTAATGCAGCTGTACAGATTGTTATAACTAAACACTCTTGTCCTTATGAGAGAAATGTGTAGACAGGTGCAGTGTATCGGCAGTTGCTGGTATTAGATGACTGATATTACTGTGGAATTTTATCACTGACATCTCCCAGAATTCCTTGCTGGGCTTTTCTCTGTGGTTCTCTCTGGCTTTACAGTAAATAAATGAAATAAAATGATGATACAGTCACATATGGACACAATGCTGCCGTGTGGATGTGCATTAACGTTTAGATTTTAATCTAAATTAATATGCGCTACTGTAATTCTTATCGCACAGAAAGTTGTCTGACAAAATCGGAATGGAAGTGAAAATGCCGACACAACTAAAAATGATGCAAACGTGCATATTGTGTTATCTCCCCAAATATCTGGCGCAAGACCGACCGTCAGCTAAATTAAAGCTGAACGCATGTTTATACATTACACTTGCTCTTGACCTGATTCAGATGAGTGTGTTGTTCCTCACGCCCGATTCACACAGTTCCTCTACGGCACACAATATCCTGACTCATCATTTCTCCCACTTCTGATGTATATCATAATAAAAAACATACATAGTGTATATGATCACCACTGTGATACAGAAGATCAAAAGAGCCGTCGTGGTTTTGATACACTTGATCTGAATTGCAGAACTTGTAATTTGCATAGTTGCAAAATAGGCTATTGAATATCACTATTCACACACTTTGACTTTATTTCCAAAAAGCCCAATCGGATTTTCTGCTTGACGGCGTTTCAATCCGAGCAGTGTATATATTTGTTAGTAGAGGATGTTGCTCAATGCAATAATATATATTTCCTGATTTGGACCTTGTGTCCGGAACTGAAGGGGGGATTTGATCCCTAGAGGAGGTACAACAGTCCTGGGAAGAGCCGTCTAAAGATCAGGGTGAACATGACAACGAGGAGCATTTTTTTGTTCCTCTCTGCCCAGCTAACAAATTTAGGTTGTAAGAGCGTTTCCGTAACATTTCCTTCAAGTAACAAAAACGTTAAAAATATTTTAAATGTTCTAGGAACATTCAAAACGTCCAGATTTTAGATGGCAGTAAGTTAGTAAATGATATTGTTTGGAGGATCACTGCTCCTCGCAGATTCATTTGGTGGGAAGGGTCAAGAACATCCTCTGGTCTGACCCTTTAGAGAAGGTCGAAACTGATTTTCCAGAGGTTATCAGTTATTATTAGACCATCTGCGAGGATAAACTTAAGCAATCTGTGATTCTGTGTGGGAGAATATTATTTGAGTCTGTATTTATGCTTCTTTTCAGCTCTGTGGAACTCGTCTCTTATACTCTCTTACATTGAGATTCTCTGTGGATCTTTACTGAACACGGCCGATTTGACGATAATAAAAAATGAACGCGGACGATTTTCCTGTGAAAATGTGGGGTGACACATTTTTAGCTTTATGCCAAAAACACAGCAGTATTTTTAATTGAGGCATGGGAAAACCAGAACTGTCTTTGTTTTGGTATGGGAAATTTATTCTGGGCATTGCAGAAGCACCCTCCGCCTTACATGAACAATATCGTTAATTGTTTATTTTGTATAAACTTTCACATTTGAATAGACATACATCTCTGGTCTATGCATTTAGGTAAATCTCATTTCCACTGTCAAAAACCATAAATCCCTTATCCATGTTCTTAAATAAAGATGATATGATTGAGATATGATGACCAACATCTTATGTTTGCTGATCCTTCCTTTTGATAAGACAGGAATGTTTATATAACACAAATGATTATGTCATTCTTAAGAACAAAGCTCATTTATCACATTGACATGACTTTGAGATAACGTGTCAGTAAAGGTGATGATGACAGAGGGTGTGTTTTCACTTCACAGGAAAATCACATGACACCTCCGGTATTTTAATTGTTTTCTTCTAGTCAGTGATGAGATTCACCAATCCACCTTTATTATATAAACCATAATCGTACTGTACTGCGATAACTGACTAACTTGTGCCCATTTTTAGACGTTTAAGGACGTGTTTAAAAGAGACGTTGGAGAATTGAGTCAAATCTCCTGAGTCACTGAATGAAAGCTCGACCTTTGAGCAATACATTTTTCCTCTGGGAAGTTTCCTTATTTGGTTGTTCCGGAATATAATGCTCTACTATGGCTTCTTCTAAAATGTTCTTGAGACGGTAGCGTTGGCAAGCCTCTTCTGTTTGTGGCTGTCGTCAACACAGTCTGAAATTGAATAAAGAAATCAGCAGAATTAGAAACTAAAGCTGCAGCCGCATACAGAGGCCCTTTATGTTAGCAGTTAGCTGAAGGAACCTCATCATCATTAAACACAAGCCGGCACGCGGTCAGAAACAGCGCCGGGGCGGCTGTCCTCAGGTCGGACACATGTACCCTCTGCTGTTTTGCATCGACTAGCTTAATGACTGTGACCAATAAAAGGAGCGATTTCAGCTAGTCACCATTTAGTCAACCGCTAGTAATTTTTTGTGGTGGTATTTTAATGTCACACTCTGTCCCCGGTCAATTCATTTTGCCGTTCAGGCGGCTGCTGCTGCTTGGAACCAAATTTCAAAGCGGTGCGTATGACCAATCGGAATCCTCGCTACAATCTGACCACACCCACAAAGAAGTCGGTGACCAATCAAATCGTTTCAGATGTGCAGTGCCCTTGATCTTCGGAGTGCAATTGGGAGACAGTAGATTCGATGATGTAATAATAATTTAATCCAATCTGGTGTTTCATCATCAGATGTCTGTATGACAGCTGTTACTGATCTTCTACTGTACAGACATAAGAGGATGTGATCTCACTCTCCAGAAATCCAACCCATGTAACTCTTTGC
This sequence comes from Botia kubotai, assembly GCA_036877585.1. Classification (NCBI taxonomy): domain Eukaryota; kingdom Metazoa; phylum Chordata; class Actinopteri; order Cypriniformes; family Botiidae; genus Botia; species Botia kubotai. Next base: position 7,552 of record JAZGTI010020883.1, on the reverse strand, counting down.
TCATGACTTGTATAGTGGACACTCCACCTCATCTCTCACATCCAGTAGTGTCCAGTGCCATAAGTGTAGCATAATCCCTATATATATATATATATGTGTGTGTGTGTGAACAGTAGGTCGTTTGTTGTCTTGCTTTGGCTAGATCTGCACTGAGATCAGATCTCTGCATTATTCTGCATGTTTGCACACATGTAATACGATGTAGAACCGAACGTTCTTGAAACGTGATAATAATCGAATCTTATTGTTGATATTCTCTATATCTCACTGCGTGGGCTTTTGTTTAGTTTTAGTCCCACATGTTTTCACAGCTACATGTCACGCCATGTTTTCAGGTATTCTCAACAAGGTGTTCACCAGCGTCTGGTTGAAGACTGAGCTTCAAACAAGCATCAAACAAGCTGCCTCAAACAACAGACAAGCAGCTTGCCTGCTAACAGTTTTAGGTTGTAAGAACGTTTCGGAACGTTACCATCAAGTAAGACAAACGTTAAAAACGTTATTCTGAACGTTTTAGGAACATTCAAATCGTCATACATGTAAACATTTTAATATTGTAACTTTTTAAAACGTTCTCCTACTTAAAAACGTTTCGATATACAATATGTAATGTTAGAAAATTGTTCTGCTAACGTTTCTACAGGAATGTTTTTTGATAACGCTGGGAGAACTTTGAGAGGACTGTTAGACGCCCCCTCTCTCTGTGGTCTAACAGCAGTGGGAATGCGGTATGCTGGGGAATCTTTGGATCGGGGTAATTTCATGCTTCTGCACATTTCCCAGCTGCCTGAGCGTTCCTTCACCATCATTACCACTTTGATGTGTGTCGACATGTTATCATACAAACACACAAATAACCTCCATGAGAACATGCGACCACCTCTGTTTTCGTTTATGCATTCACAGTTATCAGTTATTTGATCAGTTATTTGCATGTAGCTACTGCTGAATATTCCCATCATAAATTTGGGCTGTGACCATTTTTGGAGAAGAATCGCAAGCTGTCCGGTGCATTACAGCATTTTCGAGAAGAATGTCAAAAACAATCGGTCAAAATTATAATAAAAGTTCGGCAGCTTCGCCTCGGCTAATAATGTCGTGTGGAATGCTAGTGAATTAGTTCCTCTCTAAGTTAATTAAAGCCGAAGACAGAGGCCGTTTGGTCTTAATGAAATTCTATCATGTCAAAAGCAATTTATGACTCACTCATTAAGCTCCTGACTGAAGGAATATTTCAGTAATGCATCAACTCTGTGCAGCTGAGTAAAGACAGATGTGTTTTGAGTACTTACTGTTTAGTGTGTTAGATTCTGTTCGTCTGTCGTTCAGATGTTAATTTATTTAGTAAATGGCAGCACGACTTTCTGTTGTGCTCACTGTCACAGTTTCAACCCAGAGACTATAAACAGCTACACAGAACTGACAGCAATGTGTTTCGATTCATTTTTTATGAATGAAATGTGTCAGTCGAAACAGATGATGTTATCTCTGTTCAGCTTGACGTTCTGCTTCGTTTGCAACATGCAGTTCATGGCGACACAAAAGACGCCTTGTAACCTGTTTAAAAAAATAAAGACAGATTGTTTGAGGGTTTAAACTTCATTTCACAAGACTTTCACCTTCCTCATCTGTCACAGACAGAAATGTCTAAATAATTTATAAATATCTGTGCTGGTGTGCTGCCCAGCTAACAGGAAACGTTCTCAGGGCATTGACTAACGTTCTCTAAACGTTCTCTCTCAAAGTTATCAAACACATTCTTGCAGTAACGTTAGTAGAACCTTTTTTAAATGTTATATGTCATAAAAATCAAAATTCGTAAGATGTTAGTGGAATGTTTTATAAACGTTGCAGAATTTAAAAGGTGTTTGAATAAACAACATTCTTATAAACAAACAATAACGTCAATACAACGTCTAGAAACTGGATTTCCTCGTACGAATTGTGTATGTTTTGTAGTGTAACCTGGTCTTGCATTTGCTCTGTTACTGGTTGTTCATATTTTGCTGTTATGTAACAACTTCCCCTCTGTTTTGTGGGCTCAGCTGTGTCATTAGGTGTTCTGTATGTATTGTTTTGGTTTCGTTGTTTGTCTACAGTGTCGTATTGCCCGTAATTAAGTACAAATAAAGTAATTTTGCAAGATAATTGTCATTGTTATGGAAATTTCCACTCGTATGTCTTATTAGAATAAAATACAGTTTATAGACATCTGTCACCGCGTGAGAGGATATTAAAAAGCGCGTCATATGTCATGCATGCATAACTCTATATGTTTCATTGTGCACGGTTTTATTGTAAGTGACGGTGTGCTGTGTTTTTATAAAGCGTTGGCTAAAACATGTTTCCTGACCGGACAGGAAAGAATACACGCGCGTTCGTGCAACGTGCACTGAGCGAGCGGCAGTATGAAGAGGAGGGACTTATATTTTGGGTGGCCATGAATTCAGAGAAGTGATCCGTATTCACTCCATCTCTGTCTGTAGTTTAGAAAGACTCGTGTGGGGACCAAAGGCTCCGCCATGTAAAAAATAAAAGCTCTAACATTAGATCACGAGAAGGTGACAAACTGTTGATAATAAATGACCGTCTTGCGCTTTGCACAGTCACCGATTCGTGCGTCTGTCACTTCGAGCTGTTTGTTTCGTACGGAAGAGCGGCGGCATGGATCTTTTCTGCCTGGAAAACGCCTCGAGCAGGAGAGCACAGAAGGATCCCAACATCTACGGCGACGACCGAGTTGTGCAAAGTCTTCTTACAGTGGAGGACAGATATGTTCCGCAGAGACCCTATTTTAAGTGCGTTCAGACGGATATCCAACCTTTTATGAGACGGATGGTCGCAACGTGGATGCTGGAGGTTCGTGTTCAGATATTTTAGGACAGCTGCTTTTAGATTTCAAACGCCTGTCAGAAAGTATTATGTAATGCTGATTTGTAGCTGTGGAGACTCAAACATACATTTGTGTTATTGTAACGCGGACAGTTAAACTTTGGTAAACTTACTATTTGTTCTCGCCTATGTGTGCATAGCTTTTGTATGTACATGTAATCTGTTTATCGACGCGCAAAATTTACTTTGGCTTAATAGTTTATTCATTCAGAAAGCACCAGGAAACGCAAGGCAAAAACTCCACCTTTCGTTAGCACACAAGCTTAGTTTAAAAGCAAACGCTGTCGTGTTTTCTAAAAGACATCGATCATGTGAAAGACGAGGATCTGTGCTTTATTTACACGTGCGATTGAAGCGGCGTTGTGCCTTTTTGTAATTTTGCGGAATTTTTAACACGGACGCACACGGAGTTGCATAATGGTGCAGAAATGACTCATCGATTTAAACGTGTCACAGTTGATCTAAACACAATAATAATGGTCAGCTAAGGTTCGAGTCTAACAGCATATGTCATGTACGTAATATATGCCGTCATTTGTTTCCTAATTGTTGGTTGTTTTTGGTGTTTTACCGCGACGAATCAATAAACTTGTCATCTTTGGGCGTCAGTGAGTCTTTACCGCTGGAAAGTTCCTCTTGCTTATAAGAGAAGCTGTTGGCATACGAAAATCAACTTGCATGCACTCATAGCCCAACATATTAAATATACCGTGGCTAGAACGGAAACATTATAGTAATTTTACATAGAGAAGTCACGTGGGCTGCAGTCGATGAAACCAACATAGGCTACTGTATGGTTTTAAATAGCTTATAATTTAAGGGGCAAATAACAGCGTCAACGTTAAGACAATATGTGTATGTACGCGTGAACTGAAGAGCTGGGATTTTGAATGGTAATTCTGTCTGTGCTCTTGCAGGTTTGTGAAGAGGAGAAATGCGAGGAGGGTGTGTTTTCCTTGGCCATAAACTACCTGGACCGATTTTTAGCTGCGGTTCCCACCAGAAAATGTTACTTGCAGCTGTTAGGGGCCGTGTGTCTTTTCCTGGCCTCAAAATTAAAAGCGTGCCAGCCGCTGTCCACCACCAAGCTCTGCATGTACACCGACAATTCCATAACATGTCGTCAGCTGCTGGTAAGAAATTTACTGACGACTTTTGATTATTCTCAGATGTTCTCCGTCTGTTCATGATCTGCAGAAATGCAGATAAATAATATGTGAAATGAATTCAGAGATACTTAGAGTTTCTTTGGCCCCTAATGGTTGTTTGTGTTCATTATCATTGGTGTGAATTAAGATGTTCTGAGTTCCTGTGACCTCTGTATCAGAAATAAAAGAACATACTCAGATCAGCATAGGAACGTTTTTTTAGACGCGACTGAAGGATCTTACAGATCCGTATGAGTAACGATTCCTCAACATTGGTGCTCATCTTTTGCATTTTAAACGTGTTCAGAGGAACAGAAGAGGGAGGGCATGGAAAGACATGTAAATTATGAGACAGGAAAACAGTTGGTCCATCTGGATCAAGACAACATCTACATACATAATATAAGTGAATGGAGGTTTGGATTTCTATTAGCAGACTTGTAGACATCTAGCAGAAGATACAAGTCTATAAAAGTCATGAGCTTTGTGCTGATTTCGTGTCGATGTGTTTGGGACGGTCCCTTCTTGTGGCGTTACCGTAATGTCAAGCTTCTCACCCTCCCCTTCATGCAGCGACACACACACAGTACGGCTGTAGCGCTTTTGCTTTTGGCTTGTTTTTCCCCTCGTGTGTCTGTTCTCGAGTTTCTCAGAAAAAAGCAGCTACAGCAGGCGAAGCAACGCGAGCCGGGCACGTGCGAGGAAGGAAGTTGAGTGAGTGCAGAGAGTGCAGCATCTGATTGGTGGAGAGCAAAGACAAGGGGCGGAGCTTTGCGTGATCGTTCGATGCGTTTTACAGCAATGATGTCACTTGGAAAAGATAAAGTTTAATTTTTGAAGAGCAGCGTGACTCCACGGCTTGCCCGCTTTGAAGAATCCTCTGACATGATTGATACTAGGGGGCAGTTCTTTAAGTTGTTGATTCTTAATCAAGAAGCACCTTAATCATGCAACCTCATTTGCAAAAATGCGTGTATTTGCATTTAAAATACACCTCCCAGCTAACAGGGAACGTCCTCGGAACATTGGAAAACGTTCTCTCAAAGTTCTCTCAAAGTTATTTAAAGAACGTTCTCGCAGTAACGTTAGCAGAATGTTTTTACTGTTATATTTCGTACATGCAGAAATGTTTTAAAAACATTACAGAACGTTAAAAAAGTTTAAGTGACTTTCTTAATAATGTTAACACATTGTCTAAGGATGTTTTGAATGTTGCTTTCATTCAAAACAAACAATTGATACTCGATGGAAACGTTAAGGAAACATTCTTTGGACCTATAACTGTTAGCTGGGTTGGCTTTGAATAGGGATGATGCTTCTGTTAAAATGTATGATATTTCAGCAGTGAGTGGGCTTATTGTATTCAAACTGTATCCTGGAGGATATATTAACCTCCACTAATACACATATACTGGAATGTTACACTTCTATAACAGTGACCAAACTTTTGACACCCCATAGTCATTATTCTTTGTGTCCCTCTCCTCTTCTCTCCTCTCTTCATGTCTCTCTGCTGGAGTGGGAGTTAGTAGTGTTAAGTAAATTAAAATGGAACATGGCCGCCGTCACCCCTCTCGACTTTATCGAGCACATCTTGCACAAACTGCCCCTCCCTGAAGACAGACTGACCGTCATCCGCAAGCACGCGCAGACCTTCATCACTCTCTGTGCAACAGGTAGGAATCTCTCTCTCACACACACACACACACACACACACACACTAAACCATCTTACACTCGTAACACAGCTGACTGACAGTAGAAAGCAGGTTTGTATGATCTTTACTGTATACAGTAGGTCCGTATCTCTGTGTTGTGTGATGTGAATGCATTGTAACGCGTCTCTTGTCACTGGTGTCTATATAAAGATTTTGTGTATTTAACTGGGCGTTTCTGTGGCCAGCCGAACAAGAAGCGATGGCGAGGCTTTTTCGAGCCGTTGCAAATGTTTTAGGAATTTCTTCCCCTCGCATTTTTTGTCGCAAGGACAGACTTTTGGTTTACTGCACAGCTGCTGCCGCATTGTGGACTTCTGCATCTCAATCTGAGAGGGGAAACGTGCATCACCAGCAGAGTAGATGAAATCTTACGAATCCTCTCTAAATGAAATCCAAGGGCCCGTTCTCAGGTTCCTGAGGTGGAGGAAGGCGGGAGGGGTTCCTGGAACCTCAAAGCCCTCAGAGATGCGACAGGCGGAAGGCAGAGTGGAGAAGGAGAAGCCAGGCTCCATTCACAGCTGTAGGAGAACTTCAGTGATGTTTAAACCAGCTCTTCTTTCTGAAACCCAAGAGCGTGTCAAATTCAGGTTTCTGTGGAATTTAGAACAGATGTCGATCAGATTGTCATCGTAAATGCTTCCTGGGGATGTTTCTTTTGAAGTTCCTCACAGGTGAGTCATGTTCCAGGGAACGGTCTGACCGTGTCACTGATGTTTTGGGATGTGTGTGTGTTTGTTTCTCCTCAGATCACAGCTTCACCATGTATCCTCCCTCCATGATTGCTACAGGAAGTGTGGGGGCAGCCGTGTGTGGCCTGCAGCCTGACCCCAGCCACCAGAATCTGTGGGGCTACAATCTGATAGAGCTGCTGGCTAAAATCACCCACACTGAGGTGGTGAGTGTCAGCAGTCCAAACAACCTTCAGACTGTTAGACAAACAAACACATTTGGCAGTGACTGAAGTTCTAAACAGCTAATTCTAGTTCTAGATGGTTTATTTGTTTAGTCGAGTTAATCACGACTAAACGAGTCACTCTCAGCCTCTGATATTTGTCTAGAGAACTTCTCTAAAAAACCCATGAACTGGTTTGTGTACAGTTTTTCCTGTGTTGACATATTAATTATATAACCAAGAAGTCAAAGCTTGAGATATTAAAGTTTTACGCCTTTGAAAAAAGGTTCATAGTCTTTAGTTTCAGTTCTTGCTATTGATATGTAGGTTTTATTGGGGAAAAGACATGGTCATTCTAAAGAGGATTTGATTGGACCAAAAAAATAGGACACGCCCATGAGTGCTGGATGAGTCATCAATATTTTCCATTTTGTTTTCTTCAGAGAAAGACTTAGCTTTTAGCTTTACCTTACATTAGCATATAGATGGCCTCAAATCCCACAGACAGTAACTACAGACATCCAGAAGTCCTTTTTGATTTTGGTCTTTAAAATCTTTTAAAGCTGTGTTTTTTTTTCTCTAATCTTCGCAACGCAGTTTGTGGACATGGAAGAGTGACAAAAATGGCATTTGCAAGGTTTTCATGCATGACTATTTGGAAATGTAGAGCAATGTGTCATTTTATGAATGAGTGGGTGTGTGCGTGTGTGTGCGTTCACGCCGCGATGGCGGTGTATGTTTTCAGAACTGCATTCCTGTGGCGAGACACAGGCCTCTCAACCACATCTGTGGATTAAAACTCACTACCGCACAGACACACACTCGCATTCCTACACAAACGTACACACACACACAGCCTTCAGGCTGTTTTGAAAAGTCTCGCTGTTAAACTTTTTTTGAATT
>JAZGTI010020882.1:0-10413 GCA_036877585.1 Botia kubotai | reverse complement strand
GTAAACAAATAAAAAAATAAAAGTGCCACAGTGTTTGCAAAGCCAGTAATGTGCTTTTAGGAACTGCACTCCTAACTCTTACTGTCATCACAGTATTAAGTTTTACAGAAGGAAATGTTTTTCTTAACGAAAACTAACATCTCTACCTTGTCAGGTTTGAGCCTGTTTCTGTTCTCTCACTGTCCACAGAGCTGCAGGGGGCACTCAGATAATGGGCTGCAACAGCAGCCATAGAGGGAAACTGATTAGCATGTTCTTTCCAGTACTGAAGTGGGTCGCTTTTCTTAGGGGTGTTTTTTTCTGCGCCTTCGCGCTGTCATGGGGCATTTTTTCTCTCCTCTTCAAACTCTCCTGCAGCGTAAGCTGACTCGTCTTCGGCTGGGTTGCCTGGGTAAACTCGCTGTATTTTGTTGGGTGTTTGTTTTTGAGGTGCCGTATCAGGTTTGTTGTGTTAAATGTAGCCTTTTCCTTTCCACCTCTTGCAATCCCAAGTTTACATATCTCACAGTTTGTTATGGCAATGTTGTTGTCATCAACTTTATAATACCTCCAGACCGCAGACATACTCGCGCTTTACGCTTCAAGCTGCTTCCGTGTTCTACTTGGCCGGCATTTAACCAGTAACGTCTCTGCAACAAAGTTATGTCATGCCGCACGCGTTGCTGTTTCTGTGTGGAGTCAAGAGGTCTAACTCTGTGCCACCACATAACTATAGATGTGTTAAAAAATAATGACAATATATATACATATATATTCGAGTCCTGATCGGGAGGTAACGTCCGATTCCGATCGAGTCTGAAATTACGTGATCGGGCCCGATTTCCGATCACGTGATCGGATCTGGACATCCCTAACGTGAAATAATGTGCAGTTGATCAGTGCTGTATGTTGTTTTAAACAGCTGAAACGATTTACATCAGAGTTTACCTGCTGCTTATGAACAGACTGTGCGCAAACAGGATTATAAAATACAACATTATGTGCAAGAACATTTCAAAGTCTTCAAAATAATATCACAACTACAAAGTGACTAAACATTAAATGTGGAAATCACCTATGTATAAACAACAAATATAAAAGTTTTACTTACCCTCAATTTGTCAGTAAGTGGCAGTTGGCCGTCAAGATTCAAATGAATCTTGGCTTTTCAAGATTCAATTTCTCCATCTTGGCTTTGAGGTAGCCAAGGTACATCAGTACATGTTGATTAATCAAGCTCATTTTGACATTAAATAGATGTTTTATTTTTAACCATATAACATTCTGATGAACTGACCAAATAGTGAATGTTGATTCAAACTTGATGATTGATGCTGACCTTTACATCTAAAAATAGACACTGTATCAATGTCAGCTTGCTGTTTGGGTAATGTATTATTTATTGTTAACAGCTGTTCAGCATTAATGCATCATATCAGATCCAAACACAAGGCTTATCACAATAAAATGACCTATGTTTTGAGGTGGAAAAGTCAACTTACATGATTAACAGATTAAAGATAAAATGCTACCTAACTTCCTATTGAGCACTGTACATTATCTACAGATGCCTGTCTCTCTCCCCATTGTTCCTGTAGCACAACTGGCAGAGCATTGCCTTAGTAATGCCATGGTCATGGCTTTAATTACCAGTGAATAGACAAAATGTATTGAATGTGACAAACTGTATTGCTTAATTGCACTTTAACTCACTTTAGATGGCCAAAATTAGATGGTGTTTAACAGCAGACTAACTATTGAAAGTAATCAGACAAACCTTAATGGTTAAAATTTTCTCTAACAATTGGAATAACCCTTTATCTTTGATCTTTATACATCAGTAGATTACAAACTAATTTTCTGCTGTTTCCAATGTGTTTGTTGTAACGGAAAGCCAGACTCACAGACGGGTTAGTTTAGCCGACAGGCGTGTTTATTGCACAGATGAATTATTGGTAAACAAATATGATAAAGTCCAGATATATGAATAATAGAAATGATGATGATGATACTGACGATGATAATCCAGGAGCTGATGATGATGATGGAAGCTGGCGATGGAGGTACATCCTACTCCTGATGATGATGCGTCGATCTCCACAATGAAAGGCTTAAGTGGATCGGGATGAATCAAGAGTGGAGCTGATGTGAAAGCTTCCTGTAGCTTCTTCATGGCTTCGGTGGCATTGGCATCCCAGGACAGAGACTTGGGCTTGCCCTTTAACAAATTTGTTAACGGAGAGGTGATGGAGCTATAGTTTGCTATGAAACGATGATATAATTTGGAAAAACCTAGGAATCTTTGGAGTTCTTTGACATTTGTAGGAATTGGCCATGATCTGATTGCTTCCACCTTCCCCTCGTCCATTTTGATACCTTTAGAACTTATATCATACCCTAAAAATTGAACGGAAGTTTAATGGAAAGAACACTTTTCAGCCTTTCATCTTCGTTCCGGGAGTAATGGAAAGAACACTTTTCAGCCTTTCATCTTCGTTCCGGGAGTACACTAAAATGTCTTCTATATAAATGATCAAAAAACGATTTAGGTACTCCTGGAACACCTATAACACCTCCCGGAATAGTTATTTTGTTCAACTCATGATAATCAATGCAAGGCCGCAAGCCTTCGTCCTTCTTTGCCACAAAGAAGAAACTGGAAGCAGCAGTGGAGGTAGATGGTCGGTTGTAACCTTGGTCTAGAGCCTCAGTGATGAGCCTCAGAGCCTCCATGGCCTTCTGTTCAGGAATAGATAATGAATATATTTTACCTCTGGGTACTGGAGCAACCGGAATGAGGTTGATGGTGCAGTCCCATGGTCTGTGCGGTGGTAAGGCTGAGGCTCGTTTCGGGCAGAAAACGACACTGAAGTGGGTATATCCCCTAGGAATGGATGTAGATCTTTTCTCCAAAGGGCTTTCAACAGATATAGAATAAACTGGAAGTACAGAGTGAAGAACCTGTAGATGTCCTCTGTGTAAAGCAAACCGACTTGTAGTCTTATGGGTTCCACAATGTATTTCACATACCCTCTGCCGATGGGATTTCCGTCATTTGTATTTTTTGTAACTTTGACAAATCTACCTTGCCTTATTTATCTCTAATATAAAAAGCATTCAGTTTTTATTGCTGTGTGGTCTACACTTGCTGTATGCTGTATTTCTTTTATTGGGGGGAAAGTTTTTGAGGAGAACAAGAGAATTAGAAAGATATAGACCATGAAGAAAATAGTTTAATGTCATGATAAACAGAAAGATTCAATATGAGTTTCAACAGAAAGTTTATTTTCCACAGCATACAAAATGGAGATGATTAAACAAGAGCAAAACAAGGTCAGAGTGGAAAAGCCTGCTCTCGAGTATACAGTATCTTAACTTTACAGAGATGGCCAGAGCTGTGGAGAGGCAGACTTCCAGGCAGCAAGCAAAGAGCTGGACACTGAGCATGAGGTGGCGGTGAAGACCATTAGGGGGAAGCTGTTAACAGACAGGGGGATAAGCAGGAGCAGGGCAGGAAAGGCTGGACCCAGATAGAACAGGAACAAGGTCAGGCACTGTGGAAGAGGAAGAGCCCAAGGAGCAACTCCAGGCAAGGGACACCTGAAAGACAGGATTAAATTAGGCACTGGAACTAGGACAGAACAAGACAAGCAAGACTGACTGGACGGCACCAGCAGGACTACAGAGAAGAAATACACATCATAATCCTCAGAGTCTGACATCTAGCAGTTTTCTTACCATATAGTTGGGGGTTCCATTCACTAGGAGTGGAGGAGGAGGGTGGGGCAGAAACAGCAGGGGTATGGGGGAGGACAACACAGGCTTGACCATAGGGAATTGGCAGGTAATTGTGGACATATCCTGGTTGACCTGTTCACATTGCCTATTGGTCTGCGGGTAAAACCTGGCAACAGACTCGATGTGGCCCCGATCTGTTGGCAAATCTTGTTCCAAAAGCAAGAGGCAAACTGGGGACCCCTATCTGAAACTATATCAGCCGGGAGACCATGGACCCAGAAGACATGTTCGTTCATGATTTGATCTCTCTGTCTGAGAGGAGCTTGGGCAAGGGAATGAAATTTTAGAGAACCGGTCCACCACCATCAGAATAATGGTGTTACCTCTTAAGGGGGGCAATCATGAGACAAAGTCAAGGTGATGTAATCTAAACACCTGGGTGACAGACTAGCTTGAAAGCGTGACCCCACTAAATGACCACAGCCGGTACAAACAGCTGACCTGCTGTGCACCCCTGGATCTTCTACCCCTCATCCGACCTCCTCTACTCACCATTCTATGCCCCAGATGAGAAAGCCTTCCACCACCTCCTTAAGAAGGATGGTCTCAGCTGGAGTCTCCCTCTCTGGAGGTATGAACTGACGGTATAGATCATCAGGTTTAACATTCTTGCAACCCAGTGGTGGGAGAAAAAAGTGCACACATGCAACTTATTATTCCTGGGGGAATCGCTGAAATAGGACTGTGCCTACTTTAATCTCTAAGGCATCCACTTAAACAATCAACTGCCATTCAGAATATGGAAAAGAAATCACAGGAGCAGAGATGAACCGGGACTTGAGAACATCAAGAAAAGACTCAAGCATAAACTTCCCATTTGAACAGAAACTTGGTGGAGGGAGGTGAGAGCCATTAGGGGTGCAGCAATAAATGAGGTTCCTGATAAATCAGTGGTAGAAATTGGCAAACCCCAGGAAGCACTGCAGAGCCTTACGAGAGTTGGGGACTGGTCACTTGGCAATGGTGACCTTACCTTTATCCACCGAGATTATATACCCCAGGAAGGCAACCGGCTGATTATGAAATTCACATCTCTCCGCCTCTCGCCTCTCACCTCTCTACTCTCTTCTACTTGCAATCCTGTTGCAAATAGGAACTAAGTGATAAGTGTTGCGAAGGTCTGCTTTGATAAAAGCCTTAGCTCCCTGCAAAAGCTCAAAAGCAGACAACGTCAAAGGCAAGGGGTACCTATTTTTGACCACAATGCTGTTTAACCCCTGAAATCGATGCAGGGGCGAAGGGAGCCATACTTTTTCTTAACAAAGAAGAACCTCATGCCAGCAGGGAGAGAGACAGATGAGACCAGCTTTGACTGATTTGCAAATATACTTCTCCATGTCCTCTCGTTCTGGAGCAGGCAGGAAGTAGAAATGACCCCTGGATGGAGAAGTGCCTGGGAAGAAATCAATGGCACAATCATACAGATGGATGAGAGACACTGGAAGCAAGGTACAGGATGACGGAGAGCCTTGACTAGGAAAGTTGCCAGTAATCACTAGTAATCACCAGTAATCCCTTATCTATCACTGGGCATTGCCTTTTAACAGGCATGAAGCCACAAAGTGCCCTGGCTTCCCACAGTAGAGGCACAACCCCTGGTTAAGACGTAGAAACACCTAGGTTGAGGGGTAAGGCGGAGATGCAAATTGCACAGGCTCTGGGGTCCATTGACAAAAAAGGAAGGGGCAGCGAGAAGGGGTAAGGCACACCCTTCTCAAAACTCCTGGTCGAATGAGCAGCATGGCGATCACAATGGCGACATAAACGGCTCTTCACCTGATAGGCCAGGTCAGTGAGACTGTCAATGTCAACCCCTCAAAATCCTGGAAGGCAGTTCTTCTTCATTCCAGTCACACATGACCACCATGGTTCTAAACTGGATAGCAAAATCCGTAACAGAACTATTCCCCTGTGTTAGTCATGACAGTCGGGAGACAACCTCATCCCCCTTGGCTGATCGACAACTTTACCATCTCCTTGTGAAATTCCTCAAAATCAGAACAAAATGGATCTCGAATCTCCCAAACACCCATTCCCCCCTCACAAGCTCTACCAAAAAGCAATGTAATGACGTAGGCAATCTTGGCTTCCTCCATAGCGTAGTGGCAGGGCTGCAGGGCAAAAACCAGGGAACACTGGTATAGGAACACCTGGCATGAGTCTGAGTCTCCATCATACATGGGCAGGTTGTTGGGGCTCAGGCTCATGGCAGGGAGGTGTTGGAGTGGAGAAAGCGGTTGTCTGGATGTTTACAGCACCCTGTTAACGTTTCTCAAGGTGGGCAGAAAGCTCGGCTCCCTGGGCAGTTAGGAGATTCACTTCATGGGATGTGGCATCCAGCTGGGTGGCATGCTGACCCAAGAGGGCACCTTGCTGAAAAATGGATTTAAAAGCAGGTTCAGCAGAAAGTTATTGTACAAATGAGAGAGTAACAAGGGCAAGTAGGTGAAGAAAATATAACCAAATGAGCAACTAATGACGATAACAAGATGGGTGGGGACAGACACTACAACTGAGCACATGGCCAGCTGTAAATGTGCTCTAACATACAACAAAACAAGAGACAAAGGCCAAGAGTCAGGACTAATTAGATCGGGACCCTGACAGTTTAGGGTAAGAATAGTTAAAAATTCTGCCCTTGTGTACACATCCTTGTGTAGTTTTAAACCCATATTACTTTATGAGAGATGAAAAGACTGATCAAATTCTAAAAACATTTTTTTTCAGCATTTTTCTCCATGCAGGGCTTTTGTATGTGCTTTGTTACATGTAGAACTGTGTTAAACTTTGTTTACATAACAACATTTTCAGATGAGATGTTTTTTAAGTAATCTTAATCAAGAACACACCAAAACAGTAACAACATCACAAACATCTTTTTCAGCAGTGTAATGACACATTTAGTAGGCCCATCTCATCACAGACCTAAGGATAACATTCCTAGTTGCTCCCCCTTGCACACTGTGTCTCTATGAGACAATAAACAGACAGACATTAGACTTAAATCTCTCAATTAGACAATATCTCCCAGTTGGCTCAGCTACTTACAAGATTTTTTTTAAGTTTATTGACATAACTATGAAAGACTTAATGAATAAACATTCAGAGTTTAGGATAGTATTGTGGACATATGAGTTTTTTCTTTGAGACCTTTTCTTTGATTAAGACTCTTATAAGGTTATTGAACAAGTCTTTTAAACTGCTGTTTTGGTAATAAGTTTAAATACTTGTTTAATTTCTTTGAACTAATAGTGTTATGTGAAATTGGCATGTTTCTTTTGTGTCTTACAGCAGAAAAAGTGACATCTCTTGGAAAAGACTGGCACAAATTTTGTCTAAAATGTGAACGCTGCAATAAGACCCTGAATCCAGGAGGGCACGCAGAGGTGAGAGAAAGACTGAGAGGAAGAAAGTGTTCAAATATACCAATATATTTTAAATAATGAAAAATACCAGGGAACACAGAGTGAGCTGCTGTGGGGAATATGCATAATAAAATTTTTCCTAAACATGACATGTCAGTATAAGGGGCTTCAAAAGAACTCATATATACACTGAAAAAAGACTCAGTGAGGTTGTAATTGTAAAAAATCAAAATATTTTCACTCATAATCCTTGTCCTGGCTACTTCTGCTAGCTCAAAGGTGACATGGCCTCAGATTTAGAGGTGCTGACCTTCATCCCTGAGGCTTCACACTCGACTGTAAACCTGCAAACAGCAATTGTTGCAGGTCACAGCTCCACCTGCTCATCAGGACAACATCATCTGCAAATAGTAGGGATGACACCCTGAGGCCTTCAAACTGTACCCTCTCCATCCCTCATCTGCGCCTTGAAATTCTATACATAAATATAATGAACAAAATTGGTGACAAGGGGCAGCCCTGGTGGAGTCCAGCATTTACAAGGAACAAGCTTGACTTACTACCGAGAACATGGACACACCTTTTGCACTGGTTGTACAGGGATTGAACCGCATGCACAAACAGGCTCAGTACCCCATATTCCCACAGTCCCCTCCACAGTTCACTCTGCTGGACCCAGGCAAATTCCTCTCAGATCTACAAAACACATAAAGACTGGACAAGCAAACACTCATGCCCCCTCAAGGATCCTTGCCTAACTCCTTGCTTTATTGACCTCTATCAAGGACATTGAACGATGACCCTTTCAAGTCCTCCAGCACTGCTTCATCTTGCAAGGACATGTCTGTAAGGTTCCGAAGATTCTCAAAGTGTTCTTTTCACCTACAGACCATATCACCTGGAGAGTTCATCAGGTTCCAAACTGGCCTATAACAGCCTGGACCAACCCTTGCGTCTCCCCCCAAACCTCTTTGAGGCTAACCAAAAGTACTCTCAGTGGTTTGAGCTCCTCCCCAGCTTCGGTTTTTGCTTCCCTGACCACCTGTCAGCCGAATCAGGGGTCTTCTGGGCTAACCATTCCTGGAAGGCCTCCTTCTTTTGGCTGATGGCCACCCTCATCGCCGTTGTCCACCAATGTGTTCTTGGGTTTCCGCCACAATAAGCACCAACAACCTTCCAGCCACAGCTCGCTGTAGCCACTTCCGTGATGGATGCCTTAAATAGGGCCCATTCTGGCTCCATGATCCCCTTGGAATAAGGAAATAGCTCCTCTAAAGATGGGAGTTAAAGATGTTCTGAACAGGATCCTCTAACAAACATTCCAAAATGCAGCGTACCTTAGAATAAATTTGGGCTTCCAGGCCTGTCTGGCAGTCTCCCCTTTCATTGTATCTAACACACCACCAGATTGGTTGACAGCTCTGCTCCTGTCTTCACCCATGTGTCCAGAACATGTTGCCTCAGGTCTAATGATACGACAATAAAGTCCATAAGTCTGTCGTGATCATTGGCCTTTGGCTTTATGTGGTCTGGTACCAAGTACACAGTTTGTTTGATATGGACAATTTGTGATAAGCACAGGAGTCCAACACCAAAACACCATTTAGGTTCAGATCAGTGATTGTTATTCCCAATCACTCCCCTTCAGGTTTCCCTGTCATCCCCAGCATGGGCATTAAAGTCCTCCAGCAGAACTATGGAATCCCCAGGCTGTATCCCTCTCCAGGAAGGCTGGATACTCTGCTCTGAACTGTAGTTCAGAGAACTACAGAAATTGAAATATATAAATATACGAATAGAAATTGGCAAAACCTAAAAAACGTTGCAATTCCTTAAGAGTTTTTGGAAGTGGCCATTCAGTGACTGCTCGAACCTTCTTGTCATCCATGGCCACTCTCTTGTGACTGATGACGTAACCTAAAACAGTAGTACTCATGGTGTGGAATTCGCACTTCTCTCCCTTTACATACAAATTGTTTTGAATAAGATGTTGAAGAACTAAGCGGACGTGAATAATGTGTTCTTCCAACGTCTCTGAATAAATCGAAATGTTGTTGATGTAAACTATTGCAAATTTATTCAGCATAACACAGAATATATCATTCATAAAAGACGGGAATACGGATAGGCTATTAGCAAGACCAAACGGCATGACTAGATACTTGTAATGACCAATGGATGTCGAGAATGCTTGTCTTACACTCATCCCCCTTACAAAAACGAACCAGGTTATAAGCGCTCCTGAGCTCAAGTTTGGTAAAAAACCTAGCGCGAGTTTCTCCAGGGCTACGGGGATGAGTGGAAGGGGCTAAAAGAACTTAATAGTAACCTCATTGAGACAGCGATCCGTATTGAGACCTCCTCCGTAACACAATCTGTGCAAGTGCTATTAGATGAAGAGGAAAAAGGTTTTTTTTCAAAACTGTTGAAAAAACTGTTTAAAAAAAAACGTTTTTTTTTCAAAACTGTTGAATGCGGTCGAAATATGGAAAAGCCCCCTTGGAGATGCACTAATGGTGTTTTCTCATATGGACAGTGCCTCTAATTAAGGGCGTGTCTAAAAGGGTGGCACCGCAGAATGATGACCAAGATGGCAGCGCGTGCACAACGCAAGGCTCGGCGTCTCAACAGTTTTTGCATTTTAGCAGTAATTTTTGTATTACTTGCCGGTTTCTTCACCAAGAACAGCCTTGCTTTATCATCCTACAGCAGGCAAGAACTTTTAGACATTGGATCGCGCCATTCTGATGCGTATATAGCCGATCTTCGACTCATCCCGGAGATTTTCAGAACACCGGAGGCTGCTCGCTTTGCCCGGCCGGCCGGAAGTACTCGCAGGCGGCAACGCGACCGTAAAAAAAGGCGAGGGGAAGCGCGGTGGGCTAAGGGCTAAGCTAAAGCTTACACCGCATCGGCTCTCTCTATCAAGCATTTTCCTGGCTAACGTTCGGTCACTGGTCAACAAAATGGATGAACTTAGACTGCAAATCTTCAGCAATAAGAGGATTATGGACTCTAACATCATGATTTTCACAGAGACATGGTTGAATAGCAGCTTTCCGGATAGCGCCATTGAGCCATTGAGCAGACAGGACGGCAGAGGACACCGGTAAGACCAGAGGCGGAGGGCTGTGCATTTACATCAACAAAGCTTGGTGTACAGACTCTGTTATCATCAGAAGCCACTGCTCACCTAACCTGGAATTTATTATGGTTAAGTGTAGACCCTTTTATCTGCCCAGAGAATTCACCTCAACCATTGTTACTGCTG
>JAZGTI010020881.1:0-10413 GCA_036877585.1 Botia kubotai | reverse complement strand
AGACAGACAGACAGACAGACAGTTACACACTTTTATAAACATACCAAGAACATTATGATCTTAAAGCAACATGACTCTAGATCTCTTCTGGATCATTTATTTAAGAATAACAAGTGCAGGAAGTTCTGCTGTGATGTTGGAGGGCATTTTCAATTGTTCAAAGATTCGAAGAAATCCAGAAATCCCGCTGCTTATTTTTGCATTGGAATAGGATTTTAGTGAAGCAGTGTGATAATATATTTATACAACACAGATACTCCAGTGCTGTGTTTTCAAATATTCTTCATACCTCAGGAAAGATTTCACTGAATCCATGTAGCATTTATTTTTCATTCCTCTTCTGCGTATTATAATTAAATTATTAGGGTAAAAAAAAACGAGTTTCTGGTCATTAACATTAAGCGTGTGTCTTTGTGGTTTGTGTCTTGGGTTAAACACTGTGTTTAAATGTGTTAGGTAAACTCCAGTGATGTTGAAACGTCTCAGAAACATTCGTGTTGACTCGTTCGTTCGTTTGGGAAAGCTCAGACAGAAACACGCATGAAGTGTTGACAGTAATTCTTATAAACCAAGAGAAGCTGTGCTGCTGAATTATTTAGCTGTCCTCCACACAACCCTAACTTCACAGTGATGATGGGGTGAGGGGTGAAGGAGAGATACCCATGAAAACACTGTTGTTTAGATGCATGCAGCACAGATGGGAAATGTATTGGGAAAAGTCATGATTTGTAATGATTTATAATCTGACCTGTCCTGTCCGATTTTGTGGGTAATGTTTGTCTGTGAACAGAAAGAAGATCTGACTGCTACATCACATGTCTGAGTATTGTAGATGCTGTAGCGTTTGTAGTTTATCCTGCAGGAGTTTTTCAGAAACTGAACTTGTCAACCACATCAAAAAAGTTATGGGATTGTAGCTTTATTTTTTCTCGCTATTTAGAGCGCCCCACTAACCATGAGGAAAAACAAGGGTAAGGGAAAGATACAATGTAGGGTGTGTTGATTAGAACGTGGCCTTGGTGTGTGAGTCTGACAGACCTGACTGATGGTGCAGTGTGCAGTGTGCAGTGAGCGCAGCTTCTTAAACAGGAAGTAGAAGAGTCCACTTCCTTGTTTGTCTGCTGAGTTTGGGACGTGCCACAGAAGACTCTCTTCTCCTGAGGCCTGGAACATTTGACAGGAACATTCTTTTCTTGTTCCTCCACCCATCCCAGAGTTCCCCTCCGTCTGCAGGGTGAGGGAAACACTGCTCTCCTGACAGGTGCTCTGTGGCCAATGGGATTCGCAGGTTGTCAGGAGAGACAATCATAATACCATGAGTTGCTAAAACAAAGAGGCAGGTGTTTCCTTTCTATATAGCAGCACAGTTTGGTGAGTCTTGCATGTATAATTAAGTGAGGGAGGAAAAGTAAGGGCACTTAATCTTCCCCCTAATGGCGATTTCTTCTATCACCAGCTTCCTCTGGGGGGCGCACCCCAAAGACCGCTTCCCGGGTCACTGCTGTCCCCCAGTTGTCATTGGTGAATCTTTTATGTCAGGCGGAGACGTGTTTGCTTGCAGTATCGCATTATTCCATTCATCATTGCGTTGTTCCTGTAAGAACTCACAGGGCAGGAGCAGGGTCCATCGTCTGGCGATTTATCATCTGGAGGACAAGAAAAAGAGATGCGCTGGGGCCTAGTCGCATATTTCAGGTGTGGACGTTTACACACACACAAACTTGTAGCAGCATCGGCCTGTTCGCATGCAGATTTCTTTATATCTTAATTAACAACACAACCGCTGTTTACACAGTTTACTGTAGATTATTTAAACCGTGCTTTCTTCATCTCAGGCTCTAAATAGAAGGTGTTGTTTTTTGCACCGTTGTAAACACCGATTCGTTACGGAGACACGATTTACAGTCTCGTTTGAATTTTATTTCTGGGTTAATTCTGGGTTTCCAATAAGCAAATCTAAATATTGAACTCAAAAGATAGCAGAAGTTGACAAGAGGCGTCGACCTGGCATGTTCAGATCTCGCTGAGACAAACGAACCAGCCATGATCAGTCCACAGCGAACAAAGATCTGCCAGACCATAATATTAGCAAAACCACAGGGACAAGACCACAGGCACAAGATCACGTCCTCTGCAGAAGTGTCACAGGGTCAAAGAGTTGCACAAGAGCTTGTGATTTACCCCAAATGGGGCAGGATTGCTGCGCTCTATAATACAGCCTATTATGTGGTCTCACCACTGACGTTAATGGGATGTTGCAGCAATTTAAAATGATTTAATGGCTCCCAGGTTGGGCCCCTAATGGCCCTCTTTATACTGTGATGTCTTTTATGAATGTGAGTGACGATGTTGTGATGGGCCTCTGTTTTTGCCACATGCGCTCAGACAGTGTGACAGGTGCTGCTCTACTGGACAAGTGAAGAGTTCGAGGGTGTTTACGGACCAGACAGACAGACAGACAGACAGATAGATAAATGGCCACTGTGATCCTCTGATCTGCTGTCCTTTTTTTTAGTGGGTGAACAATAAGACCTTTAGGTGCTTTGGTGACAATTACACAAAGCGAAAAATTGAATCACTAGCTTTCTCTCCCCCTGCCAGTGGCCGCGCAGGCTGAAAAACACGGTAATTATTTAGCTAAACTGACATATTATAATTCTTTTTTCTCCAGCTTTTGGAAATGTGTAATAAAGGAGATGGCGTGCTGGTCGTTGAGAGGGGTTTGAATGAAAGTATGTGGTTGAAATAGCTGGTGTAAGCTGGGTTTGATGTTGACTGCCAATAGAAACAGGAGGTTAGCAGGAAACGCTGGAGTGATGGAGGGCCACACTTCTCCATTTTGACTCTCTTTGGCTTTCCTAGATGGGATTCAAACAGAGTAATTTCCTTTGGTGCTCTCTCTACCTCTCTCTCTCTATCTCTCTCTCCTTAAACTCATCTGTAGGGTTGTAAACAGGAAACTGCTTTTATTAAGAACAGATGTATACTTATGTTTATGCTGTATGTGTAACAAATGGCATTTCATAAAAAATAATGATTAAATGTGTTGCCATTAAAAAAATGCTTCGGGTTAAAAAAACTAATTTGGTTGTAATAAATTTGATGAGAAATGTTTGATTAATATATAGTTACATTCATTTCTGATCGCAGATGTGACTAATCTGAGCTCAGTTCGTGACATTGTTGAGGTCTCATCTGAAAATTTAGCGGGGAAATCAAGGTATGTGAGATTTCCAGGTCTTTTCTGAATCTGAAATGTGGCATAAGCAGAAGTTTCCATTTGATTTTTATTTAATCTTATTACTGTCTAGGAGAAACAGTTGAAGACCTTATCCGTGACATTTTGTTCCTTCTAATGGGTGATGTAATGTGTCGAGAATTGCTTTTCTAATTCTTAAATATTTGTCTTAGCCAGAACCAGAATTCCTAAATTCCCAATCATTCTCATTTCTCCTCTTCCTGTTTTTCAGCTGTAATTATTTTTCCTCTCAGGATGAGCGTTTTGCTTAGTGGTTTGTATCCGGGCCTGACAGCCCTGGGTTTGATTATTGTATTCAGTGATTTGGCAAACCCTAAACCGTGATGTCGCTAATTAGGGAGTCTGAGTAGAAGAGACGACTGCGGGGTCATCTGAAGGTCGTTGCTCCCCTCTCCATAGCCCGGCAATAAATTTGAAGTTTGACTGCAGAGGGGAGGGAAGGGGCTGGAAAATATGAGGACGAAATTCCCCGGACGATTTGTTTTGTGTTCACTGGAATGCGAGTTCTGTCTTGTGCGCTCGCACGTCGCCATTAACCTTATTCTTTCTTGTCCTGTCCTTAACACAAAGCATATTCCTCCCCCTCATCGCCTGCTCTGTTCTGTTTGTTTTCCCCTGATGGGGGTTTCGGCGAGTATTCGTGCATTTATTTGTCTTTCGTTTGCTTTTGCTTGCTGGCGAGCCATTCAGGGTCTGCAGATGTCCGGGCACTCAGATTCACATGAACCATAATTCACTGTGTCACGGTTAAATTGTTTCTTCATGAGTTTGCAGGAGTATTTTGAACTAGTAAGTAATCGTCTTATCACTATCAAAAAATGGTGATGGTAGTGACTTGATTTAGCCTAAATTTTCTTTAAATACTCAGTGAGGCGTGTCATGGCTTTGTCATGTCACTGACAACACGCATGTAAATGATCACGTCTCACAACAGACGATGTCTCCTTTCAGGCGTGACAATGAGGGTGCATGATTCATCTGTTTGTGAGTCTGTGTGCAGCCGCAGCTGTGGAGAGCAAGTTAGCTGTTATTCTGAAGGAACTCCACAAGAGTTGGAGAAGCGTTTATCTGTTGGTGTTAAATCACACAGTCGTAGAGAAATTAACGGCCACGTCTGTTGGCAATGCGAGGCCTCAGACTCACTCCAGTCCGTATTGACACGGGTTTGCTAAACTCAGGGTAATAAAGTTTTTCCGATGTTTCCAATGTTCCAATGTTTGGCCTTGAATTACCACACAACACGGGCTGTTATTAGTGTTCAGTCTCCAGAGTCTCACGTGTCACTCAATATCAGTTAAAACAGTGAGGTAATGTGGTACAGGGGTTTCCGTTAAATCAACAGGGGCTACATCTTCATCTTCAAGGTCGCAGGAAGAACAAACTATCGCGTCTTTAAATATTTAGTGAGGGCCAAAACACTTCTGATGCTCTCTGTGTAACCCTTCTTATGCAACAAGAGGTGAAATCTGCATTTTGGGTTGCGTTAAGTGGTCATAAACGATCGCCTGTGAGCCTGTTTGACCCCATCTGTGACCTCAGAGGGAGCGCGTGACAGGTTTTACTGCCACATCCGAGTTTAAAATCAAAAGCCAAATGTGTGGCACAGCTTCCAATGAAACTGAATAGGCAACATCTACAGTCAGGCACAGTGAAGGACGCCCGTGTCAGAACGGGGTCCTAATAGGCTCAAATCTGCCTATTTGTAAACCACGGCTCGAAAGCAAGCAGTTCTTATGTGGTATAACAGAGGCTTGTGTTTTCTGTGTTATTATGATTTTGGAAATGAATATCATGACTCGTTATTTTGCTAACACAGGAACTGGGCTGATATTAAGTCCAGCTTTTGTTCTGTACTGTTTCCCCAGTCACGAAATGTCCACTCGGAGATCTATGAGGAGTTCATAGATCTTTCCTTTCAAACTCGCACTTTCTCAGGAATTCATTTATCTTGGTTCAGTGTGTCGAGAGACAAGAAAACAGAGGTGCTTTTGTGGCGAGATGATTAAAGAGACAAACGGAGAAATAAAAATGTCCAATACTCAGACTCCCTCAAACTCCAGCTCGACTTGTGTTTACAACTTCCCGTGTTCATCGCAGTATAAGGTTCAGTTAAGGGTTCAAGTAAATCTAACAGATAAACTAGTACCCAACTAGTTAACTATCCATTTAAACGAGTAACTATCCATTTAAAAAATGTTGGCAACAGAAAACAAAATTACTGAGCGTTGTTGTTTTAGATCATCGAGAAAATAACTCATACGCTTGTGTATGTGTAAAGCAGATGTAGTTGCTTGTCTCCATTTAGCAAACGGTTTCTGTTTAAAGTGACTTACAGTACATTAATAGTATGGACAGTCCCGTCGGGGTGACCCGAGGTTAAGTGCCCTGCTCAGGGGCGCAGTGGTGATACTCTCTCCAGCTGCTGGTCCTCCTCAGGTTTGGACTAAGTTTGCATTCCTTCATGTTGGCAGACTAGATCTTTCCTCAGCACACTTCCACCATCCCAGAACAATAAACAAGAGAATTTTAACAGCTCATATTTATTCATTATAGACCAATAAACAGTGTGTATGGCGTTCAGCAACCACGCTCGGTATACACAACACCTCGAACCTGCGTCTGAACCCAAACGGCTTCTAATTTTTCTGCGTATGCAAATGAAAGTATCAAAGCACGGAGAGAGACATTTTTCTCACTCTTTGTTGTTTTTTTTAAGATCACATGACAAATGTTACCTGACACTACAGAATTACTGAAGTGTGTCTGAGAACTAATGAGAAATATTCCAATGGGAATCTTTATCTCTTGCTCCTTGGAGCGAAGCTCGAGGACACACTCGTACCCCCAAAACACACACCACACCACAACTCACACTGACACGCTGCTTCCTTTACACTGGCACTGTACTCTGCACCTTGCAATTTAAATTCGAGAGAGAGAGAGAGAGAGAGATATTTACTTTTGTTTGACACACACAGTTTCCCCACCCCTGAAATATGTGCCATACACATGTAAGTGTCAGGATTGTGGAGTTGAGAGCCATGACAGGTATGGAATTAATTAACAACCACAATCACACAGTTCCACGTTTTATATTAGTGATTCACGTGATGTCTGTATGATTGTGGTCATGTTTACAGATGAAGTTTCAGCTCCTGGCTGGTGTGTGCTGTAGAAGTTGTTTCGCATGTGTTACATTCAGACGTGATGCTATAGAAGTGTTGTATAATGATGGCTTTGTATCAGATCTTTGAGCTTCGATGTACAGTGTCACCACAACACATTCTGAAAACTTCATCCACCGCCGCTGAGCTTAAAAAGATTCATGCGTTCACCAGAGACATTTCGGGGTCACTGTATACAACAGCTTTGAATGATTACCATAGAAAGGTACCATGGTATTTAAATGATACTCAGAGTAGCTTAATAAATAATAGCATGGAAGTCAACTGCCAAGCAGAGATGTACCTGTTCTCTCCCCATCTTTGTCTGTCTCTCTCTCTTCTTCTCTCTCTCTCTCTCTTTCTCTCTCCTGGATGCGTTTCTAGACTGAGAACAGGAACATTGAGATGATTGACAGCCGATTCATTCCGTGATGGTGAGGACGAACAGACAGCTGGAGATACTGTCATTCTAAAACTCTGATTTAATAACTCTGATATGATGTCCCGCCTGATGAAGCGTTTGGCTGATGTTGCAGGTCTGCTTTTTGACCTTTGATTATTAATAAAGACGTCACGATTTTAAATACGCTTTTGAAGAGATGAAGCCGCGTGTTCTCTCCTCTGGACCCAATTAAAGCTGTTTTTTAACCTGCGCGAGAGAGAGAGAGAGAGAGAACTGCAAAAACCTGTTTCTTTACACAGGCCGATGAAATATGCATCGGCTGTTGCACCGTTGGGCGTTTCTGCCGTCAAATGCAATATTGGAAACGCGCAGTTGAGATTTTGCTCTGTGAGTTCCCTCACAGCGACTCGCTCCAGTGTTTGACTGGAAATGGGTTCAGAATTAGAGTGAAAACTGGTCTTTCTCCTCACACTCTTGTTTAGTTAGCGTCTCAACCCGTTTCACAGGAAGTTAACGCGACAGATTTGCAGCCATAGGGCTTTATGAAGTTGCATGCGTCTGTCTCTCCCTCATTACTTCTCCTCTTCGTCCTCTCTCTGTTCTCGGTGAGCAACTGAAGCATCACTCCATGTACCACGGCCTGCGTTGTATGCGCTTCTCATTTTCCTTCCGCCCAAGTGCACGTGTCGGCGGGCCTCTCCTGCGCGTCAGCTGCATTTATCATGGCTTTGAACACCTGGCCCTGCATGTTTTATTGATTGCTGTGTGGGTTGATGCTGGATTCCCCACACTGTCCAGAGATGGGCTGATGTATTAGGAATGTGGACTGCAGTGTGTGGGCTGGATTAAATAAGGCTGGTGATGTTCTTTATCTTGTGCTGAAGAAGAGAAGGCCAGATAGAGTCTGTGCTGATGAACACTTTCTAGTGTTTTGAGTAGCATTTTTTAAACCGGTGGCAAAGGATTGTGGGTATTTTTGTAAAATGAACAGATCTGATACTGGGTCCTTCATTGATGAGAGTTTTTTTGCTGTTTTGTGTACGTAAGGTTTTGCGGCATTGTTTTAAGTCAACCACAAATAAAAAAACTGGTATTATTGTATATTTTTAAACGTTGTTATCTTGTAGCGCTACGCTGTTTGTTCTAGTTTCATACATATAAACTAAAGCAGTACATCACTTGAGGCTGTGTGTTAAGAGGATTTCAATTCTCCACATTACCTCATTACCAGAATTATAATACATAGACTCCCATCACTTTTTATTTGCTTTTTATTTTTATTTATACACTTTAATTTGCTTCTTAATGTTTTCCCTTTCTCGTCTTTTAGAAACTGGTTTGGTCAAACTGGTTTGTGCGGGCCCAGTGTGTCCAGACAGTGGGAACTGGACCAGACAGCTGAAGTTTATAATAAGAATCAGGTTAAGGTAAGGAGAGAGTTTTGACCACCGGTCTGTTATGTACTGACTTAATGATGGATTTTTGTTTATTTTTAACTACAAACGTTACGGGTCACCGCTGGAAGTTTACATCATTAATGAACGTTATTTGTGCAATGAATGTTTTTATTGTGTTTTATTTCATTGAGTTTAACGACGTTTCTCGTTCCTCTTGTGTGTTGTTTTAATACGTAATGTTTCGATGTCTGTATAACACAAGCTTCATAACAGCTGTGATTCCACATCACATGTAGAAATGAACGTAAGCACCGTTAATTGCATCAGTGATGATTCCCAAGAGAAAGAGGACTGGCCAAAAAACAGAGCGTGTCACAGTAATTAGAGGAAGACAAGCAGGGTGGAATAATTCGCAGTTACGCCATTAGTTTAACCTCTTGAGTCGCTTTCTGTTGTTTTTGGGTTCTTTGGCGGACAGAAACATGTAGACGCGTCAACCTGCGTTAACGATGCATGTTTTAGAGCCCTCGTAAAGCTGCAAACAGTCACACGCGTCATCACGGCACGCTTGTTGTTAGCACGTGCATCAGCCCGTCTGCCAACGCCCCCCGCGAGTCTTTTGTGAATTCTTGTGTCGTCTTGTGGGTTTTTAGTTTCCTAGACGTCGCTCGCCTGGTGTTGTTTGTTTATGTGGCTGTAATTTGTTGTGACAGTGTTTAAAAAGGAATCAGCACATAGCAGATGGTTGTAGTTACTGCTGACAATCATCTCGATAGTAGTAAACAAAAATGGCTGCCGTGTGTGTGAATAAAAACATGCTGCCCTCCCATTGGCTGGGCTGAGATGTAGTGGAGGCCGGCCTGCTGATACGAGCGTTTCTTTTCATTGGGAGAGTAATAATCTCTCTTTATGTAGACTAAACAATCAATTTAAGAAGCTCTTTTCGATCCGTAATAAGACGATGGAGGAAGTGCACACTGGTGACTTTGAGAGATGGGATAAGAGGAAATATATTTTGTGCATATGTAACCGTGCTTGATTACCAGCTTGTCTAAGCAAAAAGCGAATTATTCAGAGAGCTAATTATTCCGTCACGAGACGGAATCTCACCCGGGGATTAGTTTTAGAGTACGGAAAACCACATGTTTTTCTCCTTTCGGACGAGCGGAGCTGTGACAGAGGGGTTGAGCTCCAGGTAGGAGTGGTCTCACCACATGTGTATCAATGAGGGGCTTACTGCTAGAACTGGAAAAAGGAGGGAGTACAAGACCAGAATCCTTCCGGTCAATCCTTCTTTTCACACAAGAGCTTTATGTTTTTTAAAACCAAGACGTCTGTTTTTTGTGCTTGAAGTCCTGAGTCTGCATCTTTATGCATCACTCGTTATCATTTTTAACGAGTGCTCGATCGGTCTGTAGAGTCAGGTAATGCACCTCAGACAGGAAGTTGCTATATTATCACTGAATGCAGGAAACGCAGTGGTACTATTTAAACAGCAGTGATGTGTTTAATTAAACGGGCTGTAAAAAGGAAAGTCCTACGTTTACGCACCTGAGCAGTGGCACTCACAAAGCGCACGCTGCACGGTTTGGTGTCTCCGAATGCCGAGGTTAGAATTTAATTGTGACGCGGGGGGGAGAGCGTGATAATTATGGACAAAATAGCGACGCACATGTCACAGGACGTGTTGTGAATAGTTCACTTAATACCACTGTATACACAGCGGACAGAGAGCGGCCACCTTTGCTCGCCGCTCTGCAAATCCCTGAATAAGAATTTGACACAGATTCTGCACATATAAAATTAGTAAATGCCACTGTAGCCATAGTTAAATATCACTCCATTCCCTCAGGAGGCCCCTCGCAAGTCTTGCCCTATTTTGCAATAAAAAAGCAGGGAAAAAAGCATTGGGGGGTTGCGGGCGAGAGGCAAAGAAGTGGTGCGAGTACAGCTGTGTGTAGTCAGAGAGAGAGAGAGAGAGAGAGAGAGAGAAGAGAGGTGCAGGAACAAACAGGGTGGCTTTTGTATTTTTATTTGACGGCGAGCAGGACCTCCCTTCCCACCGTCTCATATTGAAACCATCAAATGAAACAAGGCCACTACGATGCTTTCCATCCGCTTCTCATATGGCTCATTAGGGGTAAAGTGTGACCCCATCTTTTCCCTTATAAAGTTATTTTGAAGTCAGGT
>JAZGTI010020880.1:0-10414 GCA_036877585.1 Botia kubotai | reverse complement strand
GTGACTCAGTAAGAGCACGAGATGAATCTTTAAAGCGTGGTACCTCAGCAGCTCCAGCCACGTCCAGCTGTAGCACACCCTTCCTCTCCTTCTCCTCCACACATGAGTACTGGATGCTCTGCACTTGTGTGAAGTTAGCCAGATGTGTCGGCTGCAAGAGAGCAGAGATGATCTCATGATGTCTGTCATCGCATGACAGTTAACACATATCAGTCTCTCTCTCTCACACACACACACACACATACTTGCATGTGGTTTATGAGGACTCTCCATAGATGTAATGGTTTTTATACTGTACAAACTGTATATTTTATCCTCTAACCCTAAACCTACCCCTACACCTAACCCTCACAGAAAAGTTTGGGCATTTTTTAATTAGCAAAAAATCACCATTTTGTATGTTTTCAAGCGATTTGGTTTATGAGGACACAGGAAGTGTCCATTGTTATAAACATGTTATTATACACATTTGTGTCCTTGTAAACCACATATACCAGTATACACACACACACACACACACACAGACTGACAGACTTTTAACAGCATAAATATACTTAAAAAAAGTTAATTTCCTCTTTATGAAGTCAGAGCTGATGACAGCCGTAAATTTTATATTTCAGCATCGCTGTGAGAAAACTCAGCTGGTCTTTCATCAACTGATGTTTCAGAGTCACTTAATGATCTTTGAATCTTTCCTCTGTTTTTAAAAACTACAATCATCTCATGATGGATAAGACATGAATGTGTTTTTAAACAAATCCCGTGTTACGTGACAGTTATCAAGGCAGGTGAGAGACTATTCTGCATTATTGAATTAATGTTTAAATTGACTTTATTTTGCTCCAGCAAGATGCAAACAGACTACAGTTTTGTCATCGTAAAACTGTGTATTCATCTGTCATTCACAGCTTATAAACGGTATATGAACATAAATATCTCTCACTGTTGAACCCTTGTCCGTCAGGTAACTGATTCCTTCCTCTGGACCAATAGCAAGATCCACTGATATAACCCAGCTGGACTGAAAGAGAGAGAGAGCGAGACAGAGTCACTGACAGAACCTCAGAAATATTTTACAAGAACTTTGTGGGTAATCAGCAAAAACACTTAACACTCCAAAATGAAATATTCCAAATTAAAATTGGTTTAGGCAAGTAAACAAAACGCAACTTGCCAAATGTGTACGGTAAATATGCTCAATTTCTTTGCTACATAGAGTTCATTTTGGCCTTTGAGTTTCAGCATGAGCAGATGTAATTCCGCTGCCGGCCAGTAGAGAGAAGCAGAGGCGAGTGTCTGTAGTTTAGTCACGTACCCCCAGAGCACAGCGAAAGCACTCTTTATCATATCTGTAGACAGGCGCCAGGATCTCGAAAAACTTCAGCATGCACTGCTCGTCGTTCAGGTTAGCAAACTGCTTGAAGGTTTGTTGGATCTGTTTCCTCAGAGTTTTGGCCTGAGGGAGAGAAAGCAATATTACACCTCAAACACATACTGAAAATATAAGACAACCAGACACGTCCTATATAACCAATATTAGATTAAAAATCGTCATAATTATTCAATTCCAGCGACAATGCATCTGGACTGTTGTAAAAATCAGCATCAAAACCATTTTTAATGTATGAAATGAGTTCAAACTTTTTACATTTTCTGACGACAAAGTGCTTGAGCCGAAATCTGATTCTAATGTGCTGTGGTTGCCAGGGAGTTGCTATGCAGTTGCTAAGGCGTTGCTATGTAAGCGCTAGGGTTCTGCGGGTTGTTACCAAGGCACTGTTATGTCGCCCCTGCTTCAATATACATTTATGGGATTTTTGGTTGATTTATCGTGTGCCAGGCAACACTGCAGTTGATGTGCTTCAAAAACGCTTTAACTTAAGCCTCATGATCTGAACAGTAAGAATGAAAAGTCATAATTTTATGCTTAAGCAAGACAATATTTATATGGCAGAACAGAATCAACTATGAGCAAACCATTAATTAGTGCCCACAAATTCATAATAATCATCTAATTGACCTGTCAATCATATAAGAAACGCTTTAATTAAATATCTCTGTCACAGCTCTCCATAACACAAGAATACAAGCATGGGTGTCTCCCTACATATCTGTGAAGTGTGTCTACACACGATCTCTGCTAGTCGTTGTCTTCTCAGTGGAAACAAAGGAAAGACACATGTAGAATCTGGCCACGTGTGAACTAATAGCACATTCGATGCTCTGTGCACATTCAAACATTCATCTGTGCTCTGAAAGGCATTATGGGTAGGCAGAGATAGTACACACAGATCATATCAGAGCGCCTAAAACATGCAAGTGGTCACTTCAGAGGGACACTCCACCCGTCCTGACAGGAAATGCCACGCGGTATCTGGCCTTACATCTGTGGAGGAATTATGGGAAGGGTCTGACAGACGAAGGCCTTCTTTATCTGCAATCTCAACAATGTGCCTCTTAAAATATTGGCATGAAACATGATTAAGAAATTCATTTGAGGCTTTTTATTACAATACATAACATATTTCTCCTTCCAAAAAACATTATTGTAGTGTTCCTCATCTACTTCAAAGGAATAATGTCATAACTTAATCTAAACCCATTTGGGTTTATTTTATTTGAGTTAAAGCTGCAATTCGTAATTTTTTGGGTTAAAAATAAACAAATTGAGCAACATTCAGCATTGAGTTATTGAGCAACATAATAGATCAGCTTTCAAACAGTCTCCTTATCATACCTCAATTCACAATGGTAAGTTTACAATAATGATTTATATTTTGAACTGTTGGGTCCGAATTCCCAGGTAATGTCAGTGTTGAACTGCAATTTCATGTTTCGAACAGAGATGGCGGTAGAGAGGCAAAAGTTACAGATTGCAGCTTGGAATCTGTATTGAAACATGTCATTAATTAAATATAGCAGCTTGGAAACAAGTCACATTTGTTTAGAATGACACGCAGGCGAGTAACCGATAACTATTGCTGAACTATTGCCTTAACAAGCCCTTACTAGTACAAAAGCTACTGATACAATGTTATTACATTGTGATGTGTTCAGTTCTATGCCATCTGACTGTGATCTGTCTGTGGGTCTCTGGCAGATGGTCATACTGTGTCTCTGACACGTTCGGCTCTATGCACGACAGCTGGAAAGCTCTTCATCAGCACGAATTCTTCAAAGCAACGTTTTCTAGGAATCTCGTGGATTAAATGTTATAATCTGCCTAAATGAACAGCTCTCGAAAATTATCTGTGCCAAAACCCTCTTCAGATGGAAAACCTCAGCAGAGGATCTGAGGGGTAAACAGTGTGTGTGTGTGTGTGTGTGTGTCATTGAACTGGGGGGCGGGGAGGATATCTGGGGCAGTAAAATATCACTTCTTCCCCATCCACACACACACACGTTTAAGGATGACCCCCAAGGGTCAAAGGACAACCCCACTTTTTAACTGAGCATCTGTCTACAGGGGTGTGTGCGTGCTTGAGTCGCCAAACCTATTCTTGTACCAGCTGCGCCCGTGCCCACAGACACACACACGCATGCACGCTTGCGCCTGACATGCATCAGTTTATTATGGCCATGTGGTCTTTTTATGTGAATGAAGTTTTCTTTCTTCTTTGAGTTGGGAGTGAAAGACTTTCTATTTTCTATTTACTACTAAGCACTCAACTCAACTGTGTGTTTAAGTGCGTGTGTGTGTGTGTGTATTTTCTCCGGAAAACATCAACTCACCTTCACAGACTCCAATAAACTTTTGGGAAAGAAGCGTCTGAGTCCAACATCTTTCCTGTAAACAACAGAAAAGATCTCAAAATAAATGCGATGACATCATTGTTTATCTCAAAGACCGATGACCAAAAACTTTTTTTAAAATCGCTGGAAATCACATTTGAAAAGGCCTTTTTATAAAATGACCTTTCAGAGAAAGACAGCACCTCTCTCTCTCTCTCTTTTCCCCTCTCTCTCTCTCTCTCTCTCTCTCTCTCTCAGAGCAGGATTTAAAGCCTAATAAACCTCAGCGTTCCCTCATGATTGTTCCATCATTTAATGTTAATGAAATGCGCGTTTGCTCATGCTTCACTACTCTTTAACCTCATGGCTCCTCGCCAAACAATTCACCCATGTATATGGACCTCAAAATCCACACATTTTCAGTGATTAATTTCTGATTCTAAACAGCAGAGAGAAATGCGGGACACATGACATGATCAGAGCAGTGTTGTGATGTTTCTGAGGTCAGGTTGGTTCCCTGCAGCTCTGGTCTGAGTAGCTGTCACTCAGATCAAGAGTTGTTTTGTGATTGGTGTGTGCTCTCTGCCCTGGCCCGCCTCCTGAGGCACGGCACGCCGCTGAGTGACTGCAGGCGACTGTGTGGAATGACCCGGAAAAAATATACACACGTGTATGTCATACTCCTTAGAGGAAGGAGCTTTGACTATGTGTGTGTGTGTGTGTGTGTGTGTGAGATAGAGAGAGGCAGAGAGAGAGAGCTGAAGCTTAACTTCATAATAATTGTTATATTAAGAGATATTTAAAGCAAAATGGTGCTGTAGGAATTGTAGTGATACTCACTCTAACAGTTCGTAGTTGGATTTTTTATCCAGCGCGTTGCCTAACATCTCTCTGTAGAATCTCCTGTAAAAGCGTTGCGTTAGCAGTGCAAAGGTTCGGTTCCACAGAACATGCATACTGATTATATATATATATATATATATATATAAATCCACAGAAAACTGAAGGCACCTGATCTCCAGACAGCCCAGCTTCAGCGCAATCTCCTGCTCCACCTGATCTGCCCTCTCCAGCATGTAATCATTCTTCACCTGACCACAAACAAAATCACAGAAATCACCAAATACAGTTTCTAGAGAGACAGAGTGAGAGAGAGAGAGTAGGAGAGAGACTGAGAAAGGAAGAGAGGGAGAGCAAGAGTGAGTGGGAGAGTGAGAGAGTAGGAGAGAGATTGAGAAAGGAAGAGAGGGAGAGCAAGAGTGAGTGGGAGAGTGAGAGAGGAAGGGAGGGAGAGCAAGAGTGAGAGTGAGAGAGTTGAAGAGAGAGTGAGAAAGGAAGAGAGGGAGAGSGAGAGCGAGAGAAAGAGAGTGGGAGAGTGAGAAAGGGAGGGAGGGAGAGCAAGAGTGAGTGGGAGAGTGAGAGAGGAAGGGAGGGAGAGCAAGAGTGAGTGGGAGAGTGAGAGAGGAAGGGAGGGAGAGCGAGACACTGAGAGCTGTGATTCATGGCTGGTCTGTGACTGTGAGATCAGGTTGTTTGTAGACAGCAGATGTTTGCAGTTTAATACAGATCTGCAGCAGGTGTTCAGCAGTTCTGCTCTCACACACAAACACTAAATCACTCAAAACAATCCGACTTCATCTCCGTCCTCAACCTCCTTCTATTGTCCTCAAGATCAACTGTCTGAATAAAACTGATTCATGATTCTCCTGTCAGCTGAGACGCTGCTGGAGGATTGTGGGATATCTCGACTGACGCTCAGATACTGTGGAGGAACATTCACTAAATCAAGCTAAAAGATCTGAGCCACAAACCTGCTGACCTACACAAACACAAACACACACTCTTCATCATAGCAATCCGAACACGTGCAGAAAAGAGCCGTGGAAGACCTCAACACACCTGCTGGTAAAAGTAGTTCAGTGTTGGTTTGTCTTCAGTGAACTGATTCAGGAAGCCCTTGGGCAGGTAACGGACCCTCAACTCATATCTGTGTGAGAGAGAGAGAGAGAGAGAGAGAGAGAGAGAGACAGAGAGAGAGAGAGAAAGAGAGAGAGAGAGAGGATAAATACGTGCAGCCACAGCAGGTACTTAAAATACAAGTACAACACCTGCTGCTCTATTTTAAGTCATGATTAATGATGAAACCATAACACACACACACACAGAGCCCTGTTAAAACACAGGTACACATACTAAGACACTAAGTTCACATACAAAAAAACAATGCAATTTCTTTATTTAGATTACAATTTGTCATTATATATATACATTTATCATTATATAATCATATTCAATTCAGTTGCATATTTTTATCAGCACAAACTGATTATTGTAAAGTAACGTTCATAATGTACAACAAGATATTTTAAGACATTATACAGCAGAAAAACAGTAATAATTGTGTCCAGGTTCAGACCTCTCCTGTATTAACCTCTAAAAGATTTGTCAGAGTTAACATATATAAGCTTATATATAAATACATATATGGACAACTATCAGTGTTGCAAACAATCACCTGTAGCAGCGACAGCCGTAACATGCAACACTAACTGCATATTGAGTGAGAATCATAGATCACATTTATATGTGATCACAGTGTAAATGGAACGTAAATATTGAATCAGAGAGCAATTCAACCAATCAGGTCGCATGACCCAAAGGACAAACAACACATCACCTGCACGCTGAGTGATCACAGCAGCAAGCACACGAATGCATAATCTAACACTCGACGATCAATAACGCATGCTTTATTATTCACAACATGCAGCTGAGCAGCTCCAGTAATATATATGTGCTGGTGAAATGCTCAATACTGAAATCCATCACCACGACAAAACATAAATCACTCTATCAAATCTAGCTGTGAAATGACTTTTATTATCTCCAGCATCTACACTGGTACGGTCTTTAAAGTCACCATGAAATCAAAATATACTATTCTTATTTTTTAGATGGAATATTGCAGTGTTTATTACAATTGATTTTTTAATTCATGTGCCCTCATAATCTTAAATCAAAAGCTGAAAACTTAGCCCCCTCTGTACCTCCGTACCTTGTCTGATGATGTCAGTCTGACCGCTTGGGCGGAGCCAGAGCTGTTAACCAATCACCTCCAGCGCACAGTCCGCTGCATGTTTTGAAATGCCTACCTTTCTAGACCCAATCAATTCCCAGGTGCAAAAACAAGCCACGCCCCCATTTTTTTCTGTTTTTACTTTGAATTAAGTCGTAACACTTGAGGAAAACTGGGTAGCAACTTCCGACTCACACACAGACTTTGAAGACTGTTTAATTCGACGGTTCTCTTGTACTGCTGAAGAGGAAATGACACTTGATATTTTCATGACTTCCTGGAAATGTATTCAGGAAATGATCAAAACTGCAAAAACAATGTCTGACTGCCAAACATACTTCTGCACTCTAAAAGCAGCCCTATACTGGTCATGGAGAAGTACATACTTGTGAGTATGCGGTAGCC
Source organism: Botia kubotai (assembly GCA_036877585.1). NCBI lineage: Eukaryota > Metazoa > Chordata > Actinopteri > Cypriniformes > Botiidae > Botia > Botia kubotai. Next base: position 3,201 of record JAZGTI010020880.1, on the reverse strand, counting down.
ACCAACATACTGGTTAGAATACTAGTTATCTGATGAAAAATGGCTTCCGAATGCTGTGAAAAATATTTAAAGATTAAAAAAAAAAGAGGAGGAGCAAGTTATTTTATTGTAATGAAATATTACAGGTACAGATAGTACAGTATGCAAAACTGGAATGCAAATAAATTTGGGATATTATGAAACCACAGTTCCAGAAGGCAGGTAACTACAGGTCGTAGGAAATGAGGTCATCCTCTGAACAGATGAGCAGTCACGGCTGGACCATTAATCACGTCAGACTGTAAAGAACATTAAAGCACCTCAATGGAAGAACCAGATCAGACCAGATCTTCTCCCTCCATCCTAACATGAGATCATCTCATCTCACAAACCACACACACGTCCAACAATAACCCAGAGATCCATCAACACCTCCACAGAATCCCAACAACAGTGACAGCCCAGCTAACAATTTTAGCTTGTAAGAACGTTTCCATAACGTTTCCATCAAGTTTCAAAATGTTATTTTGAAAGTTTTAGTAAAGTTTTAGTAATACTCAAACATCCAGCTTTTTTAGACATTGTATTAATGTTATTGCTTGGTTATAAAACGCTATTCAGACATTTTTAAAAGCTGTAACATTTTTAAAACTGTGCACTAATAACTTAACAACAACGCTTTTGACATATATGACATATAACATGTAGAAAACGTTAGCCAATATTTCGAGAACGTTCCCTGTTAGCTGGGAGACCTCAGGATCTTTGACTGCTGACATCAGCATCGATGACTCGCTCTGAAAGCGGCCAGCCTGATGTTTCATTCGGAGCGCCGTGTGTCAGCACCAACCGCAGACAAAATATTCTCTCCTACAAACGGCCGTATCTGATTAGGAAATACCAGAAGCTGTTCTGGTATTTCCTAACACAAAATCTTCAGTCTAGGAACGCAGAGCGGAGCTTCTAGGAATGTGTGTCATTAGAAGAGGATTCAAGCACATCACAGGATCAAACAGACAAATTTTAATTAAACAGGAGTAATTTGTAATTATTTGCCAGAATGATTTTCCATCTCATACATGCTGTGACAGAAGAGAACACAGATATTGAGGTAATTGATATTTCCCTAAAGGGATAGTTCACCCAAAAATGATTTTTTACTGTCATTTACTCACCCTCATGTCATTCCAAACCTATCAGATTTTTTTTGGTTTGGTGTAGAAGTATAATGGCAACCAAACAACAGTGGAACCCTTTGACTTCCATTGTATGGACACAAAACCACTGAGACATTTCTCTAAATATCTTCTTTTGTGTCCCACAAATACAAATCTGGACTGATTACGATCCATCTAAAACATGCAGCTCATAAAAATGACTTTTTCTAAACTGTTTGAATGGCTTTACAACATTTATGCTTGAGTGCTCAAAGACTGCGGGGGCTCAAAATCATGTTTCCAGAGCTGCTACGGTACAGTAAGCGCTTTAGCTAAAACATTGCTGTTCTGAAAAAATAGACAGCAACATTCTGCCGTTTCCTAAAACAGCAACATTGTGTGTTTAAGTAAACGGCAGCAGGTGAACAGAAGGTGCAGCTGGCTGATGGGGCACATGGTCCTGAAGTGTTTGCAAGTGCATTGTGGGTAAAAAGGAGATGACATAAAAATGCCATCTGCGGGGGCAATAACTCAAAGACGAACAATGAGACAAGCCCATAAAACTCAGCACACTTGTAATTTGTGGAAAACAGATTCAAAAAGAATAACAGAACCCAGTGCGCTCAAATACGGGGTGTGTGAATTCAAAGGCTTGTCTTGCCACAACGGCACAACCACTGAAAGAATCTCCATGGCAACGAGGGTTCGATCAGCCTCCCGCCCATGTCCAGAGGGTCAAGGCTGAAATGTGCATTTAAAACACACAGACATACACCTATTCCATACAGACACAATGTAGCTAACGTTTGCCGTTCAGAAGCTTCACCAAAATAAATCGTGGTAGCATTACATACATTACAACAGTCTTAAAATTAAACAAAATAAGCAATTTTAAGTGTAATGAGTAATGCTTGTCTGTGCATACCTGTCTGCCTCATTGATACAAACAGAGAGAAAAAATGCCACATACCACAACAAAATTACAGCCAATCAGAACAATTATGTTGTAAATTAGTTATGTGAAGCAGGATTTTGGACCAATAAGATTTCATTGAGGTTTTGGGGAGCTACCCTGCATGACAAAAATAGCAGCCAATCACAAAATCTTGTGTCACTAGTCCCAACAACATTTTGCAAGAAAATTCTCAGATTACCATGAAAAACAGATATATTTACCTCCACTCATCCTGGGGGCGGTTCTGTTCGTATTTTTCCCTCACGTGGGACACGCCCATATCAGGGTGGAGCCAATGGACGTCGCCCGACGGGACGTGGGTGAGACGCAGCCCGAAACAAGCCACATGTTTGACTTTATGAATGTCCACAATCTTCTGAATGATTCCCTGCAGGCACAAAACATACACAACGATTAATGTCAAAATTCATGGCCATAAAATTCCCATAATACATCAAGTACTGCAATTATATAGACTGATTTATAGATTCATAACATCCTGAGCCCATTATAAGATGATTACACCATAATGAATCTGACCTCGAACCTGCCGCATAAATCCACCTCAGCCTTCACAAGACAATATACACATCACTTACTGCAATGCAGTGATGCATTTCCTGCATGTGCTGCGCTTGTCAGCAACACGGTAACCAAACAGGAACCAAATTTTAGATACGGGTTGTACTACCTAAATTAAAAACATCAGCGTGTTTAACTTATTAGCTGTATAAAATACATTATGTATTTCTGAATACATTCATAGATCCAGATCCACACACAAAATGTGCAGTGTCATAACACCGACCCACACAAACAACCCTGCGGTGGATGACATCGCTGCTGAGGTGGTGAGGTCATATGTGTCACAGGAGCTGGACGTTACCATGGCACCAGCATAGGCCTCGCTGATTGGATTAGAGAGACAGGAGCTCAGAGGACACACGCAGCAGAATCACATCACAACAGACGCATTCTGCTTTCAACGACTCATTGGCACATAAAAAAAGACTATGTGTTGCAAAATGAATGATATATAATCACAGACACACAGACACAGTTATTCTGTGTCTCTCATGGGTAAATAACATAGCAGTCATGTCAACATGG
>JAZGTI010020879.1:0-10414 GCA_036877585.1 Botia kubotai | reverse complement strand
AACAATTTTGTGGCTTTATTGGTTCAGTCAGCTCTTTGTTCGTAAACATACTATAGGCCTACTATAGTATTAGTCTTATCCCACACATATTAATTGCAATAATACCATTAACATGTCAGACATTTGCTTTGTGTTTTACTACTATTCTTTTTTTATGTACAGCTGCTTTGAAGCAATGTAACATTGTAAAAAGTGCTATATAAATAAAATTGAATTGAATTAATTCCCAACCAAGTTGCATGCAAAAAAAAAAAACTAGTGGAGGCCTGGTTGAGTTACTTTACTAGTGTGTTGTTGCCATGACAAAGAGACACTGTTCCTCCACCCCTATTCTAAACCTCTTTTTTTAACACAAACTTAAGGAACAGTGGTTAATTTATTTTTAACACTGCTTTTGAAAATTACACAAGTTTCTATGTGTGCTGCACATTGTATGGAAAACAGCATCAAGAACCTCTGCTTGCCTGCTAGCTAAGCTTATTTTGTTGATGTTGGTTTTAGTTGCAGATTATTTCACTTTTTTAAGTTTGTTTCCTGATGGACGGAATGAGACATTGTGTCATTGGCATGCCACTAGGAGTTCACTCCTGAAAGCCCAATCATATCAAAAGCAAATTAAATTTGTTGGATGGAATTTGCATGCCAATATCTGCCCTGTATGTACAGGTGTAAGAGGCGACAACATAAATCACTCATTCACCTTTTGTTCTTCTAAGCTGCATGCTGGTAAAAGCTATGGATCATTCTCTGATCTCTCCTCCTTCCTTGCTGCTGGATATAAGGTGCATTACAGCGGATTGCTTTTGTGTGTTCTGCTGCACAACCATCTGTCTGAAGGGTGAAGTTCCTATCTAATGCTTACAGATGGCAAAATCTTTTTTTTCGCATCTGTTCCCTGGATGTGGATACGTCACTCTGACAACCATGAAGTCTGCCTCGACTTCATGGCTTTTTGGGCCTGCTTTCATCTCTCCATAAAGACGAGAGCCACTGTGGCTGCTTCCCATTTTGCCACAGTCATCTGGTTTGGCGAGCACCACAAGTGATACAGGGACATCCGAGTCAATCCTTGCAAACCTTCCATGCCCCATCCCACTCGTTCTCTCCATCTGGGCTGATGAGCAAAGTGGCAGTGATGTTCTCAGCCCACAATGGAGATTGTCAGTTGCAACCTTTGGAGAGTGAACTCCTGCTTTCCGCCATAAACAAATCCTTCAAGCTCCTGCCTTTTGGCTGTCAAGCTCGGGATAAAGCTTATGCCGGGTTTGCAGCTGTGCTTTTTCAGCCTGCCACAAGCATTGGGTTAGAGTGGAATTGGATATACTAGGATGCCCACTCTGGTGGTCCAAGAGTAACACTTATGGCTTAACCTTGCACAGATGCATGATGCAGAGATGGTTCGCAATCCAGTTCACTAGATGTTTACCAAGTTCAGGGGCATTCCCTTTCCCTCAGTTTGAGATGAGAACACCACCATTCTGGCGAGTTTGCTTTTAAAGGGAGGGCATACCAATATAAGGTTGGGCCCTTGGGCCTCTCCCTGTCTTCCTGTGTCTTCTTCAAGGTTGCAGTGCCTGCTCTTGCTCCATTAAGATAGCAGGTTGTGGACATTTCCAACCTCAATGACTGGCTTATTTTGGCTTATTATTATCTCATGAGCTCATTTGTGTATGCACAGGGAAATTGACTTATACCGACTCGGACATTAGTTCCCCTGGGAAAACAGCAAGCTCTCCCCCATACAGAGCATCTCTTTTCTCTGCATGGATATGGATTCAGTCTCCATGATAGCATACCTTACCACTGAGTGTGCACAGTCAGTGCTGACCTGTCTTAAATCTTTCAAAAAAAGGATACTGGCCATACTGGCCCTACCAGACTTGGTTTTTGGAGTTAATGCTCCTGACAACATCTCCCTCCTGGCTGATTCCTCTGAGGAGCAGAGCACAATGATGATGCAGAGGATTGTAGTGGGTTTCACTCATCACTCAAACTAAAGCCCCTTCTACCAGGCAGCTTTATACCTCGAAGTGGTGTCTTTTCACTACCTGGTGTTCCTTTTATGGAGAGGGCCCACAGAGATGCACTACTGAGACTGTGCTGTCCAATATATACAAAAGACTAGACAGCCACCTGTGCTACCTCAAGGTGTGTGTGGTGACTATTGCTATTACATCATCAACTGTACAGTTGGTGCAGTCCTTTCAGGCCAGCAGGGTGTTGGTACTTGTGTGTATGGCCCTTCCAGATAAGTCCTCATACCTGAGCTCAGTGCTCCATACCTAGAGATTCCCCTTTCTTTCCTCCATTCCACTTTCACCAGTGGGTGGGTCATCCACAGTTGGGTCCTCTATATGAATATTCCACAGATTGGTGAGTCCATTGGTGAGATATTTGTCCCCGTTAATCTCTCTCTGGTAGGATGTGGCTTCCGTAAGGCTCTGTCTCCAGGAGAGGGTAGGACACTTCTCAGTGCTGTTCCAGAAGGTGCCTGGCAGGTGTCTCAACACGCAGCTCGAGGAAAGGCCACTGACTGTGACTACCCTAGTTGTGAGCTCACTCCCATCTCTGCAGGGACAGGGAGGTGCCTCACATTACAGTAGAATGTCACTGAATTTTCTCATTACAAAGCACAATTAGGCTCACCTGTCTTCATTCCACGGTACCTGGTAAGCTGTTGATATTATCAGAGATGATAGGGCTCTCAAAAGAGAACCTCTATTGTCACATCAACATAACGTCTCATTCTCTTCATTACAGAATATCAGTTATAGTCATAACCAAGACATAACCAACACTGCCCATAGTTAATTGAAGAGGCAAAATTGATGACATTGCTTACTCACTGCCCATAGTTAACTGATGACGCAAAATTGACGCCATTGTTTACCAGTGTTTACACCTGGGAAGTCTGCTATGGTAAGGGGTGTCACATTTCTGAACTTTTGCACAACTGAGCATTAAAACCTATTTTGTTTTAACCTATAAAAACAATATCAAGACTTTACAAACAGGGACATAACAGGGCCCCTTTAATAAATTCAAAACAATTAAAAAATTAGCATACAAGATTAAGCAGACAAACAAAGCAATTATGTAAAAACATAAAACAATTCATCTATATGGCTTACACTTAAATTTGCGCAAACTTTGTCAGTGCTTTTGTCATGATGAAATAGTGTGTTGACATCACAGATAATGCTCAGAGTAAAAGACCATACCAAAAATTCATCTCTGATGAAAAACTTCGCCCTGGACACTTTCGGGTCTTCTCCTGGGTCAGGTGTTGCTGTGAAGGTGTGTATGAAGACCACAGGCATTATTACTTTGTATATGTAAATGTTTAATTAATAGAGGGGGCATATTAAGTCAGCATAAAAGTTTCATATTTCATCTGGAAAACAACACAAACTTTGTCTAAGATGTGAGGAGTGTTAAAAACTCCTAAAGTGTTTAGGAGTAGAAATGCATACAAATAAGACAAGTATTCAAATATACTGAGCTTTAAAATAAACATTATCTGTAAGAAATCTTACTAATGAGCTAATCTGGTACCATGTAGGGCTGCACATTTACTCAAAATATTAATTGGGATTACGAATACGGGTGCATTGATTACGTAATCATTAAAAGCCTCGATTACAGTGGTCCAGCGCATTTACTTTATTATACAACTAAATGCAAATGGTGTTAAAGTTAATAACTAAAGAAATGTCTTTGAAATGTTATTTTTCTAGTTTAAATAGTTTTCATTTATCCACATTGCATGCACACATTGTAAGGACGGCTGCAGCCTGTCAGATGGTGGTTTTCAAGTGTTAATCTTTAGGTTACTATTCGGTTCACGCATACATCATATGTTTATTTTGTGTGGAGCACATGGCATTTGTTTTGACAGCTTGCCATGTGTTCCGGTGTGGTGTCTGCCCCATCCCTCGTTATCCTGTCAACCTACTTAATATCAAATTATTTAATATCTCATTGACTATATAATACCTATTTAATATCTTACTAAATTAGACCAATTAAAATACATGAGTAATTCTCTGTGGCAATAAAATTACACTGAACCTGCATCCGTCCAATCCCTGTTTGAAGGCTGTGGGCCAGACGCCAATTATGCTCATTCTTATCCAGAGCCCTTACACCACCCAAACTTCAACTGGAACCCAAACTCATACCGGGTGTTTTTGTCTCAATGCTCCTTTGTCTTTGCCCAGCAGAATACGTCCTGACTCTCCTCCTTGGCAGGGCTCGTGAGTGGGGTACCGCCATTTAGAAGACTTGTGCACCTTTCTGTTCTTTCTTCAAGGATTTTATTCAGGAGATGATCAGGTTGTTCCAGTAGATGTTGATGATATCCAGTAAGACCTTGGTGGCTTCCTGTTACTGGAATAAGAGGGCCCTTCATTCCTGTTTCCTGGAGGGGCTGGAGGACAACATCCAGCATGAGATCACCTGCCACGAAATTGTAAATTGGATAACTTCATCGATCCTGCCTGTGGAGTAGAATTCTTCAATATAAACAACAACACTCTCTTTGCTTGTTCTGAAGGTTTGAGGGGGCGACGTCTCATCAAGTTTCTCCTTTGTCCTTTGTCACCTTCTCCTTCCGACTCCGAGCCCATGCAGCTGGGGCGCCTTCATCTGACTCCCCATCAGAAGCAAATGCCCCAATGCCCCAATTATTTTGGGCCACCCCTGGCTGGAGCAAAACTAGCACACTTTGATTGGGCAGGCAATGTTGGACACAACAAAGAGGACACAGATCTCCACAATCCTTGACAGGTCTTTACCAAAGCCTGGGCCACATCATTACCTCCCAGGTAACTATTATTTAACTCCCCCCAGGCACTCCTCCCCCCAAAGGCATCTTTACTCCTCGTCAGTCCCAAAACAAGAGGCCGTGGACAAATATATTTAATAATTCATAAAGGCCGGCCATTATAAAAGATACTTTGTCCTATTTCTTCCCCTCTTGGCACCAAGTTCTTCTTCATTAAGCAACCCTGTATTGACTGTAGAGAGCTGAACGGCAAAACGAGTTAAACAGGCACCCCCTTACCTTTTATGCCACCTGCCCTAAAGCTTTGGCAGGGAGCCAAGGTCGTCACTAAARTGGATCTTGAGAATGCCTAACACCTTGTCTGTTTCCATGAGTTTATAACACTCCTATGGGACACTTTGGGGGAAAATTTGGACCAGCAGTTCTCCAAGCTCTGGTGAATGTTGTGCTGAGAGACATGCCTAATCAATTTGTATTTGTGTACCTGGATGATATTCTTATCCGTGTATTTGCAGGTGCACACTCAGCTTGTCCACCAAGTCCTTCAATGGCTCCTGGAGAACCAGCCATATGTCAACGTGAAGAAGACAAGTTCCACACACAAGTGGTTGTGTTTTTGGGCCACATCATTTAGATGGATGGGAATGGTCCAGACCCCATCAAGGTAAGGGCTGTTGCCGAAAGTCACTACAGCACTCCCTGGGTTTCACCAAATTCTACTGGTGATTCATCAAGAACTTTGATCAGGTAACTGCACCCCTCATTACCTTCTCTAATGTTCAGTTTAAGTGGGACCAGCAGAGGCCTTTAATGAACTCAAGTCCTATTAATTTCTTCTCCTGTGCTTTCTGTTCCAGGTCCCATACTGCAGTTAATTTTTGAGATAGATGCCTCTAAGGTCGAGGTAGGTAAAGTCCTGTCTCAGCGGTCCCCCAAAGATGGCAAGGTGGGCTTTGGGTGAGTGGTGTCATTGGCTGGAGGGTGCAGCACAGCCATTTTTGGTCAGGACAGATCATAAAAACACACAATGGAGTACATCCATTTATCCAAGGAGCTCAATGCTCGGTAAGGCTTGGCACTCTTCTTTGGCCGGTTCAACTTTATTCTCTCATACTGGCTGGGGTCCAAGAACAACAGTGTGACGATCACTGTCTGCCATCTGTCAGCATTTATGTTTGTGTTTTTAATGAAGGTATGACATCTGGCAGTTTATGTTGGCCTGTCCTTCCTGCGCTTAAAACAAGAGCTTCAATCAACCTTCTGTTGGTCTGCTCCAACCCTTGCCCATAAGAGATAAGGTTATTGTCCTGACAGTAGTGGACCGCTTCTCCAATGCGTCCCTTTCATTCCTTTGCCCAAGCTCCCCTCTGCCAAAGAGAGCTCAAATCATGAACGATCATGTATTCCAAGTTGATTGTCTCCCGGTTGACATGGTTTCCAATAAGGGTCCTTATTCTGTCTCTCGGCTTTGGAAGGAGTTCTGCTGATAGATCGGGACCTCAGCAAGTCTGTCACCTGGTTTGTCACTCTTAGACCAACGGGCAGAATCAGAGATCGAAGTGTCAGCAGTTACTGTGAATAGAGTATGCCCACAATTAACTTCCATTGGCATCAATGCACCTGCATCAGTGCAAAAGGTTTTGGCCTGAACATCCAGGTGGACCAAGGCAATGGACAATTGGCAATGGACAATTGGCACTGGACTCTGCAACCAGCCTATGTCTGTGGTCAATGGGTATGGCTTTTCACCAGGGACTTGCCTTTCAGGGGTCTATCTCATAAGATGGCTAGTTCACTGGTCCATGCCGCATCACTAATGTGCTTAGCCTTGTCGCCACCAAGGATCGCTACTGTCAGGATCTTTGTCTGATTAGCCTAGGTTCATGTTTAGATCATGTGCTTATGTTGCGTAGAGCACATAGCATTTGTTTTGACAGCTTTGACACCTCTTGTTATCCTGTTAGCTCATTTCATTTGTTTTATTCCCCACACCTGTTCCTTGTTATGTTCAACAATTATCTTCCCTTTATATTCTTTGTTTGTTCACTGTCCTATGTCAGACCATTGTGTGCGCTCTACCAGTTAAAAGCTTTATATTCTTGTCCAGTCTAGTGTTGTGTGCCTAGTTGTTCCAGAGCCAGTTAGTTGCTGTTATGTTTTGGTTTGTTTTCCCTATAAGGTCCGGCTCCAGGGCTGCTCACCTGCTTCCAGCCTTCTGCTTCAAGCTTTGACCCTGGCTTCTTTTCTTCCCCCGCCCAACTTTCCAGTGCCCCCCGATCGGCCATCCTACCCCCTCTGCCCTGCCGTGCCTTACTGCTCCTGCTCCGGTGCTCCAGCCCCACCCACCACCTTGGTCCATCACTGCTGCCCAGCATCCAGCCCTGCTGTCTTGAATTATTCCCCAGAGTTCATTCCTGACTTGTTATGCCTATTTAATATCTAATTGACTTTTGTTGAGAAACTCTTTGTGGAACTGAAATGTTCCTTAAAATCTTAAAATTTTAAAGCCGTTTGCTTAAATGTTTAAAAATATTACTGTATACAAAAATCTAATTGTGACAACATTTAAATTTCTTTTATTAGAAAATTACAATTTTATTTAAAAAATGTTTTTGAAATAGAAAATTTGAACCAAACAATGAAGCTAAAGCAGCCAATAAGAGCGTAGGATAGAGGGCAACTCCTTTAAAACTTTTGTAAAAAACTTTTCAGGATAATTCCTCAAGAAACTGTGTGGTAAAATGTCAAGCAAACATTTCTGTAAATTCTAGAAAAAGGTGACTAAATTAAATATGCCTTGCAATATGCATAGAGTACAATATAACCTAGTTTATTTACATTTAACATAATTAACATAATTCCCAAAGTTGTGGTATTTGTGCTATTTCATTGTTTCGATGAGTTTACTATTATTCTAAAATTTGAAAAAATACTAATAAAGTGTTCCCAAACTTTTGACTGGTACTGTACATCATAATGCAATAAAACTGTCTTATTGGTTTGGTGGGTTACAAGCATGGCCCTCCTTTAAGTTCATTCTGTGATCCATGTTAATGAGCACCCTCTCTATATATCAACCATCTCAATATATATAACAATGAACATTATTAATCACAATTACAATATCAAAAATATTATAAATAATAATCGACAGTTACGATTTTTGTCATAATCATGCAGCCCTAGTACCAGGTAAAACTAGATCTAACCTGAAAAGAGAGAAGTGGATGGCTCAGTTTCACAACAACAATTGGACAAGTACATCAAATGATGATGATTTCAAATTAAAGTAATAATTCTTTTAAACACATAAAAACATGTTTTTATTTTCTGTGTAATAGAGAGAACCTCATATTATGTTAATATTCTGGTTATATGCAGGACATGTACCTTCAGGAGGAAGTGTATAGCGAGCATACTCTGGGAAATAATCTTCAAGTTTGGATTTGCCCGCCAGGATTTTTTCAGCCAGCATGTCCTGTTTGTTGAGGAACAGGATCACTGAGATTGTCCTTAAGAACCTGTTGGAAACACAGAAAGTAAGACTCCTGATGCCCAGAACTTCTGAGATGTTTTAATTCTAGCTGACGTTTCTATTTAGAGCTGTTCAGCTTCAACTTGGAGCAAGATTATTTTGTTGACTTTTCAATATATCAAAAATCAGTCCTTTTTTGAGTTAATTCTTCATTACAATAATCAAATGTAACAAAGCATTAAAAGATTGTAAAATCTGAACACATGATGAACTGAGTTGATGAACTGGCAGAAAAAAGTTTTTTGTAATTAAGGATATTAGTAACACGTACCCACCCCCCCCAAAAACAAGCGAAGCATGTAAAAAAATCTAATTCCACCAAAAAATGTAAAGGCAATAACAGCGGCGTGAAGGCGTTTGAATAGAACAATGCTGGACCGGAAGGGTCCGACAGGAGCCCGAAAAGCTCGGGTAAGCCCCGTCAGCGGTCGGGTATTGACAGCGTAACGAAGGCAAAGTATTAGCAATTAAGAAATCAGCAAATTGAGGAAACGAAATAAACAATGTGATGGCTAGATAGCGGAATAAGGGCAAAACAAAACACGGTATTCAACGAAAACTTAAGATGAGGTGCTTGCGGCCTCGGAGGGGAAAGCCCGGCGAGCAGACAGTCTATTCGAAATAGACGTAGACGGATCTTGCAAGTTTCGTTTCTGCATTCTTTACTCGGGTCTTAACAGTGTTATACGAATAGGCGGACAATCTAGAATTAAAAGTGGTGTAAAAACGAAATTAAGAAAATAAGGAGGGCTGGCTCACGGAACGGAGAAAAGCGAAATAAAGCGAAACAAAACATTCAACCGAGAGGGTTCTCGCAGCATCCGTCGGGAGTTTAATGCTCACGGCATCGGATGGGTAAACCCTGCTGGCAGTTGAACGAAAGCGTTGTCGCGGACGGGCTTATATTTTAAGAAAAGCGAAATTTTTAAAACTGGTTTCTCCGTTCGATGGGGGGGGCCCTCGCAGCATCCGACGGGAGCTACGACAGAGATGCTCACTGCATCGGACGGGTAGGCCCGCACCTGCAATCGAAGGGGTGATGCCCACAGCATTCAGACGGGGGGGCTCCACCAGCAATTCGGAGTGGCGAAGGTGAGGACCGGGTGGTCCTGCACGACTTCCGAACTAGCAAGAAAGGCTCACTGCTATTCAAGCGGGGAGGGCTCGGCCGGTTCTTAAAGAGAGGACGAAGCTCTGCCCAAGAACAGGGCCCTGCAAGTGAACAAGTAAAGCTAAAATGTGTTTTTTTTTATTTGACGAACGAAAATTGTGTGGTTTGTGAGACGAAAATAGAGGGAATAATTTCAAAAACGAGAAAGAGGTTAAAAAGTGGAGGAGCACAGGTGATGCTTATAATGAAATTAGATAATTAGGGCTAGGTGAGCTTTTCGGATGTGAAAGTGGCTGGATCTAGTGTACGTTTTGAACGCTTCGGATGACCAGCGCCTGAAGCTTGCTTTTGATAGTGAAAGACCTTTTTGAGCGGCTGTGGTTGCTGCGCCTATATACGGAACAAATGATTAGAAAATTGGTCTGCGGACTGAGTGAGGAACAATTTTGAGTGTTTTTAAAATCAAACCCTTGTAACGGGGTGATAAGTCGATGACGAAAAGTGGATCGTATGGAGACTGGACCAAGGAAACGTCTACACTGCAGATAATTTAAGAGAGAGAGATACAGTTGAATGGGTGACGGTAAGTTAAAGGTATAAATAAAATGGCCTTTCTTTGCTTGGTCTGTTTTACTTTGTTTAATAAAGTAATTGTTTCGTTGTCCAAAACCTGTAAGGCAGCGATAGTAGGATTGAAGCGAGAAGTGATGGATAGTTTGGAGCACCGGAGAAAACCAAAGATGGCCAAGATAAAAACATTGCGTCGAGAGTGCGAACGGTGTCAACGGAGTGGTAGCCAAGACGGAGGGTGTAAATGCAGCTGGTGAGTATGGTAAAAGTAATGGGCTGTCTGGTATCGGGGCGGGAAGGGTATATTCTTTGAATGCCTTTAATGAGGGAGGTTTGTGAATTGTTAAACGCTGGGGGCGGTTCGCCAAAAATTAATTTATGGAAAAAATTGTAGGCCGCTTAAGTAGCCTTT